>SNQJ01S0091319.1:1653-23404 GCA_010110895.2 Picea sitchensis | reverse complement strand
ATTGTCCAGCCTATACCCATATTAGATCTCATTTTCAAAATATTGATCACACTACCAACCTTCCTAACCTCTTAACTCAACAAAAGTATCGTGATCTTGGAAAGCTTCTCTTAATGCTTTTCGAGCACAAAAACAAAATTCTAAAGAATCACAAGTAATCACTTACCGTCTTAAGGTCCAATGGACCAATTAGGTCTTAGTGGACGTTAATCATCATCATCATCATCATCATATTAATAATATAAACATTAATTAATACATTTATATAAAAATAATAAATGATATTATATTGTTGGTAGTTATTTAGTTTTTTATTTTTGAAAATGATAACAACTATGCATTTTTTATTTATTAATATGTTATTACATAGTAATAATAATTTAATTATTTACATGATAGGTTCGAAACTCATTATAACATTATAAAATTTAAACTTAAGAAGAATCCTTAGTTTTTCTAATGTTTTCCTATAAACACACTTTAAACATTCTTAAAAATATCTTTTTTTTTTCATGTTTTTCATCATTAAATTTTAAATATTTTGTGGGATAGTTTAATTTAAATAATACATAAACACTGGTTAGTGGGATCAATGGTTAAGAAATGTGTTTTCTCCTTATAAATCATATGTTCAAATCCAAAGAGGGTAGGGTATGTACAACTCCATTCTAACACAAAAAAATACTTAGAATTGATAATAATAATAATAATTGAAAAAGATTTATGATCATTTTTTAATATATAATAGAAAGAATAAATGCAAGAGACAAGTGAAGTGATGTGAGAATAAGGGAAAAAAAATCAATTACAAAAATCTAAATAATGTATTAATCTCTTAAAAAAAAAAAGTCAATTATGATGTTAGATTTATAAATATTTTTTAAAAATATATAATTTTTAATTTAATTAAAAAATCTAAATATTTAATTAATATCTTTAAAAACTTTAGTTATTATGTTAATGTTATAATTTATTTAAATTTTAATTTTATTTTTTATAATTTTATTACTAATTATGAAGGTTCTTTTAGAAAGAGGAAACTTTTTCTTTTAACATGGAGAATTGAACACAAAACTTGAGGCATCCAACATAGAGCTAGTTAAGTTCATGGTCAAATCCAGGGCAAGGAACATATGGCTAGTAAAGCTCATAGTCAATTGTAAGTTGGGAAGACCATGCTAAAGAAGTTGAGGTACTGGAAAAAGCAGAACCAACAGATCAAGATAATTTAGGACCTTGGGAACAACAATGACTCCAACAAATGCAAAAAAAAGTTTGCATAACAGTAGGAAAGAAGAAGAAATGTTCATCAACATCCCAACCAATAGTAACAAGAAGTCGGACACATACAATCCAGTATAATCATATATTGTTTTTGTCTTTTGTTATACAAACAATTTGTGTAAATATACTTATGCAAAAATATTTGGAATGTAACTCTTTTGGGAATAATATTAGTCTAGAAATTATTGAAATTGGAACTATTAAGCCTCGACAATGGATCTTGAAAATAAAAAACCAGCTCTATTTAACTTGCTACATGCTTCGGTTGTAACCTTTTAAATTAATACAATTTCTATTTCGGTTAAAAAAAACATCTCTAAAAACTTATTCTACATGCTTCGGTTGTAACCTTTTAAATTAATACAATTTCTATTTCGGTTAAAAAAAAACATCTCTAAAAACTTATTCCAAAAATCTTGGATATAAAACATCTTTAAAAACTTATTACAATGAATTAGAGATAAAACTTATAAAAAATTATTACAATGAATTAGAGATAAAACTTATAAAACCTTTGTATTTTGAAAAAATATTAGTATATCTTTTTTTTTTAATTTATTCAAATCCAATATCATAAATAAATAACTTGTTTTACATATGCAGTTTGATACGAAAGTCCCTTTTATATAAAATGAGTATTTTATTTACTTAATAGACACTTTCAGTGACAAAGCCATGTACATATATTATGTGCAACTCGTATTCATATTGAAGCTTTAAATCCAATGACTACTCAAATACATCCATACATTTATAACAGTGGAACTAAAAACTCGAACTAATCGGAATATGCCTCTAGCCATCCGGTAACATCTTCTACTATCCCTTCCTGTTACTCGTCCAACTCTGTTGTGTGTGATTGTCTTGGCGTGACCACTTCTGTCTGGTTTGGGGTTGTCCCATTTACCCTTGGGGTCTCTTCATCTTGTTCAGGGCACGAAGGATTTCCTGCGTCCTTGGCCTGCTGGCCCTATCCCATTTCTAACATATCAATGTCCATGCCAACCATTGTTGTTGGTTAGGTTTCCTCCACCATGGGTGTGGGGCTCGCTGGTTCTACATTGGGTAAGGGAATTTCGTCCAACTTGACGAATTTGGTAGTCTTTGTGGGTTCTTGTTGCATTCCTTGTGGCTGCTATTGTGCTATGTGATGGCTTCGAGGTCTTCTACAGGTGTGGCTCGACACACCTAGCTTGGGTGGTGCCATGGTGGTTAAGGTTGATCTCTTCCGAGCTAGTTTTCTCTGTATCTCTTGCTAAATCTCTCTCTACTCTGTATACTCTCTCACTCTATGATTTCACAATTTCACAATAACCCTTCTGTTACTTGCATGCCTTCCTTATATAGCAAGTATCGTGAAACTTATCAGAGAAGTTACCTGAGCTGTGGTTTAAATAAATTGGTGCTTCATGCGTACATGACATTCAATTTCCTCAACATCACCAATTGGCGCAATTAATGCGATGTCGCTTCGAAAGTTCTTGTCATTCAATTTTGATACATGCCGCCAATTGGCGCCCTTTTTCTGTAATCATTGGTCCTTTTTCGATGCACTAGGTTTTCCAAGTGCGTGGTATGTTGATTTGTTGGTGTGCGTGGGAATTTTATTTTTGTCATGCTAACTCTATTTTAGCTATGTGTTGTCTTCTAGTGTTTGGCGCGGTAGCCCCCTTGTTGTTGCGTCCAGTCCTTTGTTGTCTGGCGTAGTATTTTTTTCTTGCATAAGTACTAGAAGGTCAACTATCCCTATAGAGTTTCAGTCGACTCCCATTGATCATTCCTATGAGTTATGTTTCTCCCAATTCCTTCAGTTGTACAACTCCCCCATCCGTGATAGTCTTTACTTCATATGGTCCCAACCAATGCATTCTGAGTTTTTCTAGGTGATGAAGAGATTTACCGTCGTACACCAAAACTAGATCTCCCTTCTTGAAACTTTTCCTTTTGATATTTCTATCATGCCAAGAGTTGTCCCTTGCTTTCTGTACCTCTTGGTGAAACGCTGCTAGAATCCTATCTTCTTCCATGAGCATTAGCTGACTTAGCCTTTCTTGTATTGCGCCTCACTCTGTCATGTTCATAGTTGTTGCTTCGTGCAGACTGGGTAGAAAAAATTCTAATGTCACCATTGCTTCTTGTCCATACACTAACCTGAATGGTGTCTTCCCTGTCAATGTTTTACATGTAGTCCTGTATGCCCACAATACTATTGGTATCTTCAAGTCCCAATCGTCCCTATTGATATTGCAGATCTTTTTCAATGCATTCTCTAGGATCTTATTAAATGCTTCCAGTGTTCCATTTGCTTGAGGATGATATGGTGTACTCTTTTGATGATAGAATTCAAACTCCTGAGTCATAGCCTTAATAGTGTTGTTAATGAAGTGAGTTCCTTGGTCACTCATCAAAATTCTTGAGAATCCAAATATAGTGATCACTTGCTCAAAAAATAAGTGTGTTGTTGTCTCTACGCTGAAATATTTTATTGGTGTTGATTCTTCCCATCTTGTTAAGTACTCTGTCGCAGTAATAATACACCTTTCTCCTAACCATTTTGTTGGTGGGTTAATTGGTCCCACTAAGTCTATTTCCCATTTGTCAAATACCTGCAAAGTTACTTGTGTCCTTAGGGGCATTTCATCCTGTCTATAAGGTTTACCAATCCTCTGACATACATCACATTTCTGGAATTATTCCTTTGAATATCTATGAACAGTCGACCACCATAGTCCTATGTGCAATACTTTCTGCGTGGTATCTTTGTATGCATAATTTCCTCTTGCTATTCCCTCATGGGCCTCTGCTAAAATCCTAGGCCTTTCATGTTCTAGTACACATCTTCTCAACATGTTGTTTGCACCCATCTTGTATAAGTGTCCTGCAATCAATTGATAGTCTGTAGCTCTGACTACCAGAATTTTCTTATGCATAGTATTGAATTCTTTTGGCGCAGTCCTTGTACTCAAGTATTGAATGATGTCAGCAAAATATTCATCAGCTACTTGGATTGAAAATAATTATGCATCAGGAAAGTTGTCCTATATATTTGTAGGTTCCTCTCCATTGGTTATCCTTGACAGGGGATTAGTTCCCGCATTTAACTTCCCTGGTTTGACTATCACTTCAAAGTCAAATTCTTGGAACAACAATAACCATCTACAAATTCTCCCCCCCCCCCAACACTGGCGTATTGACTAGGTATTTGAGAGTTGAATGATCTGTAAACATCTTGAAATGTTTTCCCAGTAAGTAATGTCTGAACTTCTGAAGTGCATAGACCATATCTAGGCCTTCTCTTTATGTGGTATTGTAATTATGCTCTGACTCTGACAGTTCTCTTCTAGCAAATGCTATAGGATGGCCCAATTCCCCTGTTCTTGGCTACAACAGAATAGCTCCAAGTGCTATAGTTGATGCATCTAAATGCACATGAAATCTCTTTTCCCAATCTGAGAATACTAGTATTGGTGCAGTTACCATCTTCTCTTTTAAAGTGTCCAATCCTCATTGACAATCCTCATTCCATTGAAACTTGCTATCTTTTCTCAACAGTTTCTCCATTGGCACAGTGATCTACGCATACCCTTTTATGAATTTCCTGTAGTATTATGTGTGTCCCAATGTTCCTCTTAACTAATGTACTGATTTTGGTGGTGCTAGATTAACAATTATTGCAATCTAGGGAGGATCTACTATAAAGCCTTGTTTGCACACTATATGGCCCAAAAGTATCCCAAAAGGTGTTCCAAAGACGCACTTCTTTAAGTTTAGCGATATTTGACACTGCCTGCATATTTATAACATCATCCTCAACACCTCTACATGGTCTTTCAACAAACTGTAGACTATCCAATCATCCAGATATACCTCTAGAAACTAGTGGATGAATTCTTTGAATGCAACTATGACTACTCTGGAAAATATTGTTGGTTCATTCTTCAGTCCAAAAGGCACGACTGTGTACTGGTAGTACCCCCATTCTATGGAAAAAGTGGTCTTGTACCTATCTTCTAGGGATATCTTGATATAATGGTAGCTTGAGAATCCATTGGTGAATGAGTAAGCTTCATGGCCTCCTACATTCTCCAACACTTCGTCTGTGAAAGGGGTAGGGAAAGGGTCATGTAGGAAATAATCATTCAACTTCATTAGGTTGACACATATTCTTTTCCCTCCCTGATTCTTCTCCTGAACTACCATAGGGATTACCCATTCATATTCCTCCATTGGTTCTATCATTCCAACCTCCAACATCCTGTCAATTTTTGCTTTCATTTTTTGCTTGTATATTGGGTTTAGTCTATAGGGTATCTGTCTGACCGGTCTTACCTTAGGTCTAAGAGGTATATTCATTTCACCTAGATCTCCTACCATTCATTTCATTTCCTTGACCGTTATTGGGAATGGGTTAGTGTATTCATGCAGTAACTCTGTTATTCTTTCTACTAATTTCTCATCCTAGTAGTTTCCAATGCTAGACATTTCGGGATTCTCAGTGGTCCCAATGTTGAATTTCTTCACCTTGATCGACACAGAAAATCATTTTGATTCACTAGGTGGACCTTCCACCTCTCTTTCACCTTCAAATTATGTTATCTGAATGTTGGACGGGTCATCTTCATCCGATGCTTCTTCCTGCACATGGTAGCATGACAGTAGTTCTTTTACTGTGTAAATGTTTTGTTATTGATCTTCTGTCATAAGTTCAACTTCTGGTTCCTTAATGAATATCACCCGTCTAATTTGTTTTAGTTTTGAGTCTATGTTGGGGTTCTCATGTTAAGATGAGAAAGTGACTATAAAAGTATGTTGTAATATTGTCTAGTATGTAGTTCCTTTGCGCAATTCCTTGTCTATATACCAGTTTGTTAATGTGTGAATAAAGTGATGAGGCCATTCCTCTGGTGCTGTCATTCTCCATAGTGTTCTGCACTTCTCCAAGTGTTCTGGTGGTGCCCCCTATCCGTCATATTTCTGCAGGTGATTTCTTCCTTGTTCTGTGCCAAACCAAATGTGCAGTAACCGCTTACATTGGTACCAGTCCTTGACTATTTCTTTGTGCGCACCCCACCATATTGTAGGTGTTTCCTTGAGTGCTATATCCATAGATAGGAGCCTCTTATTTTCTAACACTTCATATTCATATATTGTTAAGAACGCTTCTAATTCATTCACCCCATGGAAGCTGGGAGGTTCTCTTATCTATGTACCTACCCATCTTACTGGATGGTCTAATATTGCACATCTTCTTGTGGAGACTTCGTGTAACCTCTGCCGTCAATTCTCCAACCCTATATCTGAGTCTAACGTGCATGACGTGATACTTATCCAACTGAGTACCCCAACTGCAGTTAGATTCACACAATCTTCTTCTCGTGTGGTGGTTTTGTACAACTAGTTAATTTCCTCCGGGTCTAAACAAGTGGGTTCTACAAACCTTTCCCCTTCTGATGGATCTAATGGCACAATTTCTTTGTATTCTCCTTACTCGAATTTCATCTTCCTCATCTTTAATTTGATTATGGCCCGATTTTCAAACTCCCAATCCAAGCCGAGCAATGTTAGATAAGGTGTTGTGCCATCCACTATCTCTATTACTTCGAAATCGGCTTTAGTGTGTACTCCATCCAGATCTGTTGTCACCCCCTTTAGCCTTCCAATTGGTAGAACTCTGTGTTGATTTGCTAGATTCAGCTGCACAGGTGAATATCCTAATGTGGGCTCTCCCATACATTTCCATGTCTCACTAAAGTCGAAATATAATATCTCCCATGTTGAAATATCCAATGTTGGCGTTCAATCTGAATTATCTGCTTGTTCTCCTCCTTGTATGCAGCTAATTAACTATTTTTTGTTCTAGCTTTCCTTCTGCCTTTGTACTACATCTTTCTAACATGTTTTGTAACACTTTAATAGATGATGGATCATTTAGTAGTTTAACACTTTAATCGTACTTACTTGTCCTAGGGGTTGTGCTTCATTAGTGTGATCCAACGATGGAGGCATATCGTACATTAGTACTTCCTGAGTATGTTATGCAGTTGATGTCGATGCAATGCCTGGCTTCAATAATTTTTGTCTGGCTTGCTTAAATATCTCCTTTTTGTACTACTCCATCTAGAGAATTTTTGTCTGGCTGGCTCACACAAAGACCTTGCAGACTTTGTAGCATCAAAGAAGGAAAACAAGGATTTAAAGTGCGCAGCCAAAAAAACCCAGACAAAGTCATAGAGATCCATTAGAATAAAGCTCTTGTATAATAAAGAATAGAGAGACTATTAAAATCCCCAGAACAAGAACATAACTTTGAACTAAGCACCCTCTTACGCCAAAATACCTAATGAGTGCAATTTCCTTCCACTAAAAAAAGAATGTTGCCTTCCCAGAACAAAACTGTATTTATAGTCACTATTAGAGGAATTTTGATCCAAAAATGGGCTTCCTAAGGAAATTATAAAATAATAAGTTGTGTATACCACGTCACATTGCTATGTAAACTGGGCTAATCTAAAATTATAAAATTAGAGTTAAAAATAATAAGAAAAAGTTTAAATTCTTATCCACATAGAATAAATAATAATAATTGTCATATGATAAATAATTATTAATGAAAATACAATAATAATAATAATAATAATAATCTATTTTTAAGGTCATGACCAATCCTGACCCCAAATTGGTGTATGAGACCTCCTCCGCCCAACGATTTTACTGGTAAAGTCTACATAGGTATACATACCCTATAATACAATATATATAATAAAATATTATTAATATATGATCATAATCTATAATAATAATTTGTAATGTAAAATATAATAATAATGTAATATAAATTCATAACTATCATATATAAATATTATAACTATATATTATAACTATAACAATATTATAACGAGGATACCACTTCTCTGCAGTTTTGAACGAGAATAATACTTCTCTGCGGTTTTGAACCGAAATAATACTTCTCTGCGGTTTTGAAGGATATGTTTTACTTCTAATATTATATCTCTGAGAGTTTGAATGAGAATAATACTTCTCTGTGGTTTTAACCTTTTTTTACGAGAATAATCTCTGTAGTTACTCTCTGTGATGTGAACCATAATACTTCTCTATGGTTTTGAGATCTCGGTCTCTCAGTGAGGGGAACTTCTCTACGGTTTTCATAATGCTCTCTGTAATTTTGAATAATTTTTACTTCTTGCTTCCTCCACCTATTGAGCACTTGTGCGCCTGTTTATAAATTAGTTATGACTTCTTCAATTGGATGAGCACCTAGACACGTGAAATCGGGTGAGTCACTTTTTACTTTGACTCAATTTTAATTTAAAATATATTAACGTGTGAAAATAAAGAGATTTAAATATATTTTATTTTTTTAAGTTTAATAACTAAAAGTTGATTTGAGAGATAATAATCAATATCATTATTATCAATTAAGAAAATTATTTTCCATTTTTAAAGTCAATCCAAAATAATAATTGTTACTTTTTTTCTCTTCTTTTCAATATGAGCACTCTGCCACCTATTCTAAAAACTCAGCCTATCCGGGGGGGGGGATCACCCTAGAGATCCTTTACAATTATATGAAATCATTAGAAAAAATGAGAGAAGAGAGAGATGCCAAAATCCAAATAGAGTTAGAATCATTAGAAAAAAGGGGTGAAGAAAGAGACGTAAAACTCCAAATAGAGCTAGAGGCAATGCTTGATAAAAAAAATTAGACACTTCAAAGATACCATTCAAACTTAAATAGAGGATAGATTCTTAGGGGTCAAGAGTGAATTATAGACAATGAAGGGTATGATTGTGGAAAAAAAATAAACAATCAATCCAAGAAGGAGAGGCTGAAGAAAATCACAACTTGAGAGATAGGATTAAAGAGCTAGAAGAAAAACTAAACAACAATTTGACCCTTAATAATATGGAAAAAAAATTGGATATCAAACCCATCAAAGAGGAAATGAATAAGCTAATTGAACTGAACCATGAGCATAATAAAAGAGCCTTGAACCTCATAAATTTTGGTATAAAATAACAACAAGAGGAGGATACACTAGTAATAGTAAAAGAAAAATTAAATAATAAATCAGAAATTGATACAACTTACCTCATAGAAGAAAAGAGGCTAGGAAAAATAATTGATCACAAAAATAGGTTGATTCATTTCAAAGTAAGTTGTAATGACCATAAATAAAGAACAATTAGTAAATCTCTGAGCTTAAAAGGGTTAGGAATATTTATCAATGAAGACCTCATTCCTGAAGACCAAGCTAAATTAAGGAAGGAAGTTCAAAAGGTAAAAGAAGCCAAGAAAGAAGGAAAATGGACAATAATTAGAAATCGAAAAACTATTGTTAGGGATAGAGACAAGAAGGATAATAATAAATAGGAATTTGGGACACTCGAGATCCTCTTTTGGAACTGTCGTGGCTTTCCATGACACAAATGTCCTATGATAAGTTGGATCCCAAGTGATATTGATATTATTTGTCTAGTTGAAACTTAGGAGCATGAAGAGTCTAAGGTCCCTAACATAGAAGGATTTGTCTTGTGTTTAGCATGGAACAAAATGTCCCACTGTAGAGGGAAAGGATGAATAGCTTGTTATATTATAAAGAACATTTCTCCTCACATTCAACTTGATAATATTGACCCTCTAAATCAATACATTTGGATACAAATTTTAGACACCAATGCTAAGAAGATGTATATAGCAATTTGCTATTTTGCACCTATTAATTCTACATTTTATAAGAAAAACAATCCAGATAGTAATTGTCCCTATAATAATTTAGAACAAGACATTTATAATTTGAAAAATGAAGGTAATATCCTCCTACTAGGAGACTTTAATGCTAGGAATGCAACTAAACAAGCTACTCTTTTAAGCACTGAATCCAACCATAATCCTTTATGGCTAGATGAGGAACTTGTTTTATCCAATAGGTACAAAAGAAGCTTTGAAGACCTACTTGAGAATTTGTTTGGTACTGAGTTGGTCAAGCTCTGCAGCTCTCAAGACCTATCAATTTGAAATGGAGTAATGAAGTGGCCAAAATCCAATCACATGACTTGTATTCATGGGCTAGGTAGTAGTGTCCTAGATTATGTGATATTTGATATCCTTGTTTCCAACCAAATAACAACTTTTAACCTTTTAAATGACCATGAACCCGAATCTGATAAAACACCTTTAACCCTAACTCTAAACTTTTCCATGAATAGGAGCGCCATTGAAGAGAATTTTGATAATCAAAGACAATTACGCTTTGACAAAAGTAAAGTTGACATTTTCTTAAGGGATTTAAATAGTAAATTACATCTCATAACTTATAAGGACAACATTGAAGAACTGTATCATAATTTTACAACAACCCTTTCCACTTCTATTAACAAGTTCCCTTTCGAGGTCTCATGTAAAAATAATAATAGAATGACCAACCCTTGGTATGATAATGAATGTAAAATTGCTAGGAAATCCTTTATGGATGCTTCTAGTGAGTCCTTAAAACTCAATAAGATCAATACATACAAATCCCTAATTAAAAAGGAAAAAAAGGTACTATATCAATAAAGGGAAAGAGAAGCTTTCACAACTATGTAAGTTGGATCCTGTTGTTCCAGAGTCTGTACTTAAGTCTTAGAAGTATAATGTCTAGGCATCCAAAAGTGAGTAAGGGGTAGAGAAGAAAGAAATGTCAACCTTCACCAAGGGAAGCTAGGGTTGATTTATAGGTTGTCGTCTAGCTTCCAACTATTCCTGGATGTTTATGTCCCTTTCAATCGATGTCCACGAACGTTCCAGTTTGACCCTGGTAGTGGTTGTTTTAAGAATAGTATAAAAAAGATTCAAGGCAATATGTGTTTGATCTAATAGTCCGGGTTCAATATTCAACTATCTTGTCACAGGGACAGTCATAGAGGAACAAAATAATAAGAAAATCTAAAAGAAACTTTTTAGATGCTGTCTCGATTTCGGTCGTATAAAGGAGAGTTTACAACTCCGGTAGTGACAACAGGGTGCAAACCAAAGGCCCTTTCCTGTAACTGAGTTATATTTTAATAAATGTGTGTGAGGTGTAAGAAAACATTAAGTTGTCTATCATGTGAGGCTCCTATCAAGGGAGAATCTCACTTATAAATAGAAGAAGAAAAAGATAAAGAAATAACTCGATGAAGCATAAAATATATATAGAAATCTAAAATGTTCACTGGTCTTATACCTGCTGATAGTGGGTACAGAGGAAAAACGATAAACAATATAGAAAACTAAAATTTATTCACTATAGTAGAGGTTGTACTAAATTATAGCGAAACATTCATCAGATACATATATGAAATGAAATTAGATATGAAATACAAGGAAAAAAACTCATAACACAGTCGTGACGAAATCATGAATCTTTGGATTTGCTTTATGTTAACTCTCGAGGGAGGAAAATCTCTATTACAATCGACCCAAAAAGGTCCAGCCATTGTTCTTTCCTTCTATTGTATATTTATACAGATTTACATATGATGGAATCTCAATCGTTCCAGGATTTTCAGTTACAACAAGAAGGAGATCAATCGTTTCATTTCTTTATCCTATGTATTTATTTGGTACTAGAAGCCTGCCCTCTCGCATGCTCGATACAAGTGACACATTTTTCCACCAACTGAGATATCAACCTTGAAGGTTCTGCTTGACAATTGGCCTAAAAAATGTAATAATCTATGACTAATTGTGGCAACCTTTCTTCCATCTGTCGGTCTAGGGTGTCAATAGCGCACAATTGCACACTTGGTTTAATCATACATTTACCTATTTGAACTATGTCTGCCATAGTTACTTGTGAGATTTTGGCCGAATCTATTTCTTCTTTTTCATTTATATCAAGCGAGAGTTTCGCCATATCCATTTGGATCAGCATCTCAACATTACTCTCACTATCAATGCCTAATAGATTTCCATCTATGGAACCGAAAGCCTCTTCACAGGATTTCCTTACCTTCTTGGCTTGCAATTTTCCTTCTGATATGTTGCGTTCCCATTCTTTCAACAAAATATTACCTCGGGTCTGTTCCGAAATGGAAAAATTAGAACTTTTTCCCGATTCTCTGTTTGTTGTAGCTATTAAAGCCTCTTGAAATGTGACCTGAGTAGCTATTTTTCTAATACTTGATCAATAAGAAGACAATTGTCCTGAATCGTCTCAACCTTGGCAATTAAACTTCACTTGGCTGTAGAAAATCTGCTCCAAATCTCCATAGCCTAGGACTGGAATATCCCGATATTTATGACTTGGCTTTCGGTGAACTCTAATCTAACCTGTAGCTGCTCAATCAAGTCTTTTTGCTGGACCACCTGTATCTGATTGGTCTGAGATAATAGCTCTGCCTATTCGATCTTAGCTTTGAGCAGCTCAATTTCCTTTTTGTCGACCATTCTTTCTTGCTCTATTCCTGCGCTTGCCTAGTTCTTGGCAGCCTCCTCTACTGTGGCTAGTTTAGCTTCTAAGGTTTTGATGAGGCAATTTTTTCACTTCAGCTGATTTTTCAAAACCCCAACTGAAAATTGGTTTGTCGTAGCATACGCCCCTAATGTCCCGGCTATTTCTATAGCAAACTCTTATTTCTTCTTATCTTTCTCATCGGTTAACACCTTGAACTTCTTGGCCGTTGATCCCTCTTCTTGATAGAATTCTCTTTTTACCACAACTTTTCTCTTCTTATCAAAAAAGAACTCATTTGGTGGAAGCTCTTCCATCCTTATAGGTCTCAATTCTTCATTGAAAATCCACCCTGCGTCTATGTTCCCCTTAGTTGACTGTAAGGGAGTAATGGAGGTGATGGGATTTCTGATTTGCTTAGTTGATTGACCAGGAGTGGCATTTGGAGTCTACTTTTTCGGTGGATTGGGAGTTTTTATTTCCGGTTTCGGACTCTTAGTTTTCTCCTCCCTGTCTTGGTGTTCTGAATATTTTGAGCCTTTGGCTTCTCTTTGTTGCACCTCTACTATTATTGGATTTTCACCTCGTAATATTGGGGGAAGACAACTCTTCCGATGTTCTTGGAATTTTAAAACATCAACACTTTATTTAAGAGCCAGGGCTTGTATCCGAGCCAACACCTCGGCATAAGATCTCGCGCCTCAGAAAATGTCATCCGAGGGTGAATTTTCATGTTCAAACCTTTTGAGCCTGCAATTTTCTAAGTGGTTACTTACGACCCTCTCTGGATTGTGCTTTTTGCATTCGACATGAACCAATTTCAGGTCCTCCAGGGTTGCTGCCTCAACTTTAGCATGCCCGAAATCTAACAAAGAATAAGAACTTAAATGAATAGGAAAATGTGGCCATACCTTCTTAGAATATCCCTTAAGCTCCTTTTTTACACCAT
The DNA here is from genome assembly GCA_010110895.2 of Picea sitchensis. Classification (NCBI taxonomy): domain Eukaryota; kingdom Viridiplantae; phylum Streptophyta; class Pinopsida; order Pinales; family Pinaceae; genus Picea; species Picea sitchensis. The sequence continues at coordinate 9,736 of SNQJ01S0091319.1, read as the reverse complement.
CGATTACGGTTTGTCTAGAAACCTCATGGAAAGCCAGCCTATCGGGTATGAATAATGGTAAGGCATTCGGAGGAACAGAAGCGCCAAAAACCCTGAGATATGAAAATTCCACTTCCACGTACCAGTCGGCTATACTGCTCAGATTTACCGTGATACTGTTTGAGATCCTGGGTGGCGGGTGGCCGAAGATAGTGACATGCAGCGGTACCATCACCCAGTTAAAAATTTCATACACAAAATCTGAGGCTTTGTCTTCCCACAACTTTGAATGGTAGATGTGGATGGGCTCAGCCTCCGATGGAGTCCAACTACAACTCATCAAGGGAAAAGGTGTGAGAAAACACACGACGTCCATGATATACGTGGACATAAAGAATGAAGCAATCTTTCCGCTCTCCCTCTGTGCTCGATACTCTATAACTCGACTGGTCAAACTATCAGACAATAGTTTAGCCCAGTCGAAGGAACATCCTTCGGCGACCCTGTGAATTAGAGGCACCCACTGAAGGAAAAAATGTGTGGTGTCCTCTCTCCCATATAATCTGTAGGTCATCATAGAAATATATTTGAACTGTAGTTCCAGAGAAGCTATTGAATATATACTATTACTATCTGCCCTGAACTTCGCAGGGTGTGAAGCCCAATCTTTTATTAAACCAGACATAGTCTTGTCGTATTGCACACATTCCTTCTGTTTAAAATTCTCCAAGAATTCGGCATTGTAAACAAAGTCCGACATGGCTGGAAACTTGTACATAGCCTGCAATTGTTCGAGTTTGAAAGTCCCAATGGTAACCCTCTGCTCGTTGATGATGGTTCTGGTTGGTATATCTACATGTTCTAATGCCCACCGGACCATATCGTAATAAGGGATCAGACATGGCCTAGCCGCCACTTTATGCATTTGAGCCTGGATGATGATCTTATACTTGGTGATTAGGTCGTCCTTTTCATTTCCATTGGAATCATCCGAAACATCTACCAATTCAGACTATAGAACCTCAGGAATATGTGACCAGGTCCTGATAGAGTTGACACTTCGAGGTGAAGTATCAGAAACGTTGTCTGAACCTTGTCCTGAAACCTCAACAGTGGCTTCAGACACTTTTTGCAGAGCCATGGCGGAGGATTCTAATTTATCTCTCCTACGATAAAAATATGTATACATACAAAAATTAGTTCGCTCACGAAAAGTTGGCTCTGCGTAGAATAGAAATGAAATTTGAAAAAACAAACAAAAAATCCATGTCTTCGACTATTTAAAATTAGGTCATCCTTAGGGACAGAATGATCAAATCGTTCTTAAATATAAATTTAGCAATAAAAACCAAACCCTTACTTGTCAATTCGCCTCATTTCCAATTAATGTCATAAATTTTGACAGTTCATAATGCAAGTTGGCGCAAAGAAAGTTTAAAATTGCCTCGAAGACTGTGCATATTAATTTTCGTATTAAAACAATGAAAATGTTGTCTTAGATTGATTAATCAGTCCTTTTTAAATGTTAATTAATCTTTCAGCATAACCCTTGACACCTCCAAAACCCGATATTGCGAAAATTAGCTTTGATTAATACAAAACGTAACCAAGATTAAGTGTTTAATTAATTACGTTTTTAATTATATTGTGACTTCGCAACTCAGAGCTTCGAAGGTATAGCTTCCGGGAGGCTTGTATGTCGAGTTGCAAAATTGTGAGATCGCGACTTCAGAACTTGGAGCTTCGAAGGTATAGCTTCCGGGAAGCTTGTATGCCGAGTTGCGAAAACGCGAGATTGCGATGATATGATTTAAGTAAATTGGAGGATAAAACCAGATTAAGTGTTTAATTAATTACATTTCTATTTTTATCGTGACTTCACGACTCGTGGCTTTGAAGGTGTAGCTTTTGAGGGAAAACATGTCGAGTTGCGAATTCCCGACTGAGCTTTAACCGTGGCTAAATGTTTTACCTTTAACATTAACTCGAGTTACTAAAACAAGAATCTCGTGGTTTTGGCTATCAGGGTTACAACAGTAAGACTTTTGGAGCTAGCAAATGCCGAGACACGAAATCCTGATGATGCTTAGCTGTGGTTTAGAGTATATTTACTCTTGGTAATGATCTGGGTAAACTTTTTAAGACTATTTCGTCGTTTCTCCCCTCAGGATTTGTAAACTATGTGATCTATAACTTCCGACATGCGACATCTCGAGGTTTCAAAAGTAGAGACTCGTTTAAGCAATTAAAAAATAAATCTTTCCTTAAGAGTACGATAACCATTTCTATTTGTGCGATGAGACTTCTGAGATTTTGGGAAAAATAAAGGAAAATATGAAAACCGGCTTTCGACTTCAAGCATTAAGATATGAAATTTTAAAACAGGCTAAAAAAAACAAAGGCGGCTCCAACATAGGCTCCAATTAGGGATCCTGTTTTCCTGCAAGACGGGAAGAACAATAGACCATGTGCCTATATTGGGTAAATGGAGTCAATGGCTTTAATCTAGCGAAAAAGGTCCCTAGAACAGGATACCGAAGGGGAAAAGGACTTCGTTTTTTACTTTTGAGAAGCTTTTCAAAACTCAGATACTTTTTAAACTCAGTTGTAGTCCCCTTCATGACTTTCTCCTTCCCGTTACTGAATTTAGGTCTGCATTAAGACGATCAAAATAGTTATAGGAGACCCAACAGATCTTGTGGCTATGGGCTTGCATCAAAAGAAGAAAATTATATGTTTTTAATCAGGAAGCCCTGTCTGAACTTGGGATATAGATTAGGTTTTAAAAAGAATTGGTTACCAGAGTAGAGTGATATTCGTGTATAACAACCTTACAGATATCTCAGATATTTCTTCACTGCCAGCGAGCCTATTCAGTACCCCAGTGAAGTTATCTGGCCCTTTTTACTGAATTTCCTTTCACCACTTCGGAATATATTTATGCATTTAAATGCTGAGACGAGGGAAATCATTTCTGAATTTCCTTTCATCGTCTTTTGGACTAGATGGGGGCAATCATTTCTGAATTTCCTTTCACCACCTGTCTTATAATTTTCTTTCTTAGAGAGCGAAGATGGGGGAAATTAGTTTATATGAGGGCTGATATCTGTGTAATATTTTTCATTATAGGCCTGTCAACTTACTTTGATTACTCGGTACCAACCTTTCCTTAACTTTCACAACACCTTCATTCGCAGAGAGAAAGGGAAAAAAATAATTTTTGGGGGTGTTCTATTTGAGAAAGCCTCAATCCTCCGAAACTGTTGAAAAACCTAGAAAAGTCAGGATCACTTAAGCGTCACTTTGTTTAGCAGGGGACTGAGGAGTTGTGAAGACTAGCTAACTTTTCACAATATGCTTTGAAGCTTTCGAGGTTAAAACAAAATCTCTTCCCCCTACGTATGCAAAACCAGAAAGATGTTGAATTTCGAAGGAAAACCAGAAAACAGAAAAGGGTGATGGATGGAGATCTATAAACTGAAAAATAGATGTCAAAAAATCAAACTGACTCTTGAAAATCTTTTTCGGGGGCGCTTTACTTTGAGTGACTTGTTTACTTCATCTTATTTTTTTTTTTTTGTAAACGATTAACCAGGGAAATGTTCTTTTATTTATTAGTTCAGACGATGTTGCTGTATCTTATGAGGTTATCTTGGTTTTCTTTGATAGCCCTTCAGAACAAGTCTCTTAGGAAATATCACCTTTATCTTACCATTTCATTTTCTCTCCAAACTATCAAAAATCTTTTATATCACCTGTTTAGGCCAATTTATTTTTCGATACTCGACTTTCTATGTACCTCTCCTGCTCATTTTGTTTGCCGCTGGAAACCTGTAAAAAGGAAAATATGAAGGTTATCGAGGATTTTTTGAAAGGTGTCGATAATTTACGAAAAGAAAAAGGAAATCAAAATAGCAATGCGTAATGAAATATATATACATATGTAAAAAAAAATCTATATATGAATATACGACTCTTTTTTTTTTTTTTAGGCGACTGCTTATGTCATATAATGATTTAGGTAACGCCCGTTGATAGGGGCATTGAGGATTTCACCATCTATATTTTCTAGTAGGAAATAAATTTTTCCTTCGAGAGCCGAGACTCTGAACGACCCATACCAGAGGTGATTGAATTTACCATGTTTCATTGTTTCTTCCCTCCTTGCATCCCACCTTAATACTACATCACCTGGGAGGAAATCTTTGTCCTTTTCCCTATGGTCAAATAATTCCTTCATGTCATCTTGGTACTTCTGCAACCTTTCATCTACTTCGACCCTATGTTGTTGAACCTCGATTAGTTGGTTTATCCTCCTGGTGAGATGATTAGGTTCTTCTTTCCGATCTTGCCACAATTTCATCATGGGGAGCACTAAATTTATAGGTAACACCACATATGTCCCATATACCATCTGAAAAGGGGAAATGCTGATAGAATTTTTAGTGCCTATGCGATTCGCCCACAAGGCGTACTTTAAATGCACATGCCAAGACTTTTTGTTTTCATCCAACACTTTCTTAATTATATTGATTAGGCTCTTGTTAGATGACTCGGCCAGTCCAATTCCTTGGGGGTAGTATGTTGTAGAATGACCAAGAATGATATTATACTTTTGGCAGAAGCTGATCATAGCCATAGATTTGAAATCCTGGGCATTATCTGTGACTATCTTTCGGGGGCAGCCAAATCTTGACAAGATATTGTCTTCTAAGAAATCTATTACCACCGAGTTAGTTTCCATTTTAGTTGGAATAGCTTCCACCCATTTAGTAAAGTAGTATGTGGCAGTTAAGATCCACTTGTGTTGGGCGCTAGAATGTGGATTAATATCTCCTATAAAATCTAACCCCCATTGTTGAAAATGGGCTTCAGTTTTGACCGGGACTAAAGGTAGCGCCGAGAGTTTCTGTTTGCCTGCAAATAGCTGACAAGGGTTACAGGCTCGGACCTTGGTGTTAATGTCCGAGAAATTTTTTGGCTAGTAATACCCAGCCCTCAGAATTTTGTAAGTTGTGGACCTCCAAGTGTGATGTCCTCCACACACTCCTTCATGAAATTCACTTATAACCCTTTTAGTTTCTGATTCGACTAAGCAAATTAACAAGAAACCGAGTGGGTCTTTCCAATATAATTGATTTTCGGCAATACAATACTTAACCGCATGAAGCTTTAAAGTCTTGGCTTTTGATGGTGATAGTTCACTCGGGAATTTTAGAGTCAGCAGGTAGGATACTATGTTTCTGTACCATTCTGATGATATGAACTTCTCCTCGATCTTAACTACATTTTTTCGTTCATCAAGCTCGTTTATGTTCATGTCTTCCTCACATTCCTGCAGGCAGTTTATATCTAGAGCTCTGAGATTTGATTCAGCCAAAAGTTTGGCCAGGCCTTGTCCCTTTATCAGTTTAGTAGGTTTGATTTCCAGGTCAAATTCTTGAATCTTGGCAAGCCATCGTCCTCTCTTCCCATCACTGTCTAGTTGTACCAAAATATCTTTCACAGAACTTGTAGGTACGTATGTGATTATCTTGGAGTGTAATACATATGTTCTAAATGCCTTCAGTTCTTTTACCATGGCGTACACTTGTTTTTCTATTATATCATGTTTAAATTTTGCGTCTCTGAGGCTCTGGCTGAAAAAGGTGATCGACTGTTCGAAAACCTCTTCGTTTTTATGGAGGAGCACCATAGCAATCGTGTGTTCGGAAGCAAATGAGAAAATAAGAAAATCTTTTAGATAATTGAGGCTTGCCAATACAGGTGTCTCGGCTATGACTTTCTTAATGTGTGTGAACGATGCTTTGGCCTTTTTTGTCCACTTTACTTCGTTGTTCCTTTCCAACATATCTGTGATCAATTTTACAATTTCAGCGAAATTTCGGATAAATCTTCGTAAAAAAAATATTTTTCCTAAGAAAGATTGAATTTCTTTTACATTTCTAGGAATGTTTATAGTGTCTATTGCTTCAACCCTCTTAGGATCAATCTTAATTCCATCCTTAGATACAATATGACCCAAAATATTACCTTCTTTCATGGCGAAGTGTGATTTCTTGGGGTTTAAGGACAAACCAAACCTGCGACATTTTTCGAATGTTTGTTTAAGATGTACCAAATGCTCTTTGTCGGATTTGGAGAAAACAATTAAATCATAGAGATAGATGACTACAAACTTATCCCTATCTCCGACGAAAGCGATGTCCATAGAACGTTGGAACGTGGCTCCTATATTCATCAAACCAAAAGGCATTTTATCATACATGAACGTACCCCAAGGGGTAGTAAAAGCTGTTTTTTCTTTATCTTGTTCATTCATGGCAATTTGATTATATCCAGAGAAATCGTCAATCATAGACATTCTGTTCTCCCCAACTACCCTTTCTAGTACATGATCCATTTTAGGCAGCGGATAGTTGTCTTTAAGAGAGGACTTATTTAGATTTTTGAAATCCACGCACAGTCTAATTTCCCCACTCTTTTTTCTGATCGGGACCAGGTTTTCCACCCAGTTGGAATATCTCAGAGGTACTATAATTTTTGCCTCTAAAAGCTTCTTCACTTCTCTCTCGACCATAGGCAATAAAATGGGGTTGATCTGCCTAAGCTTTTGTCTAAAGGGTTTGACCCCAGGCTTTAGAGGTATCTTGTGATCAATCACGGTAGTGTCGTAGGTTCTTAACTCGTCGTAAGACCAGGCGAAAATGTCTTTAAATTTTCTGAGCTGGTCCTTATACTTGCCTTTTATTTCAGGGGGGAGGAGTTTAGATATTTTAACCATACTGGACTCTTCTTTGGTTCCTATGTCACAGTCCTCAACCTCTTTTGGTTGGGGTTGTAAGGTGGATTTTACAGGTATGTCATTTTGATCAAACAGTCTTTCTAGAGGGATCAGTCCTTTTGGAATCTGGTTATTTTTTAGGACCAACATGCGATGATTTGTGATTTTGTCTTGGAAATATTGAGGGTCCTCTCCTTCTTGCATGATCCATATCTGGTCATTCTGATTTTCTTGATCTGTGTGAGTTTCGAAAAATTCACCTACTTCTTCAAGAAACTTATTAATTTGTTCATCATCCTCAAAAACCTGCCAGTGCTGGATATTATCCAGTATAGATGGTATGTGTCTTATCTCTATGTGATACTTCAATTTAAAGGTTGTAGGAGGAGTGAAAGTTGAAGCTGCCTTAGCTAATGCATCAGCTTGTAAGTTTTCTGTGCGTGGGATGAAGTGGACATTTACAGACGAGAAAAGGTTTTCCATCAGATCCCAGGCACAATTTCTGTATGATCTTAATCTAGGATGCTTGGCTTGGTATTGCCGATTTATTTGCTTGACTATCAACTCCGCATCTCCGTATACCTCTAGGTTTTTTATTTTTATCCTCCTGGCAGCCTCTAATCCTAAGACCAAGGCTTCGTATTCACATACATTGTTAGTATAATATATATCCCATTGTAGTCTATAAGAAAAAGGGACAACGAACCTTTCTTCAGGTGCCACAAAAAGCACTCCTACACCAGCCCCTTCACAAGACAGGGCATCGTCAAAAAACATTTTCCATATACCAGTGCTACACATATCCTCGGTCATGTAACCTGGCTCTTCGTGCTCTATATCATTTTCCTCTGTGCAACCATCTAAACCATTGTCAAAAGATAAGATACAATTTCCTAAATCTTGATCCGCAATGTAAATAGGGAAATTTTTTGAATTTTGAGGGTCTCTTACTGTATATGCTAACCTTGTCTCCCTATACAACCGAGTAAATTTCCCACCAAACACAGTGTTAGCACTCTGTAATTTGCCCAAGGCTGTAAGGCAGTCACAGAGGCAACATCAAAACCACTTCGAGTCTTGGATCTAGCCCTCCAAGACTCAAAGAGGGATCTCTCTGTCTAATATAGCTTTGTTTGAAGAGGTATTAGGCTAGTTATGAAGAACATGGATTGGGGTTTTTAAATGGTTGATTTGGAACAGCACGGAGGGCCATTGGGAAAATGGGGTCTGTACTTAGAAATGTGGTTGATTTCTCAGATCTGGACAAAGCTTTTACATAGGGCAAGGTAGTGAACATCTTGGATCGAATTGAGTTTTAAT
>SNQJ01S0091318.1:61923-74517 GCA_010110895.2 Picea sitchensis | reverse complement strand
AGCCTATAGCAATGATGGGTCGTTGTTGTAATATGGCTCCACAAATCCCTTATGCAAGTTATCTCACTTTCAAATTGCCTACAAAATGTAACCCCAAAGTGAAGATGAACAATATTGAAGCTCCAATGGAAAACCCCATATGGGTTTCCCTCTTGTTTAACTAGAGTGGGTATTGCACCATCAAAACCAAACCAATCAGTGGAAGGGTTTTGCTAAACCCTAACAAAACAATGGATGCAAGAGCACAATAAAAGAGATTAATCAAATCATAATCCTAAAGTGAGAGACTACCCCTCCTTTTATTATTCCTATGAGCTTTCTAGATCTTCCCCTTTTTGACCAAATCAAACCCTTACCTTATTTCTCCTTTAATTGTTACTTAAACATTAAAAAATATTGTTTAATGCTTAAGTGATTAATAATTTAATTGAATTTAATGTCACTTAATGAATATAATATCTTCCACCCAGTGACTCTAAACAAATCCCCATGACTCCCATTTTCTCACTGACTATAGGCTATGAGAGTCATATAGGCTATTGAGTCATCCTCTGCTTCAATTAAGAGGAAGGGGACATCACATAATATAAATATAGAAACTTTTATCATCAAGTCCCATTAAATTTTGTTTTACTAAATGTCTAAAATAAAAGGAATGGATGGAGAAAGTGATAATATAAATGTAAAATTTTTGATCATAATGTCCTAATAAAAAATGTTTCACTAAATATTTAGCAATTAACTAGTCGTAAAATTATGGCATGGAGCATAATTTCTTTATTTTAGGATTTAGATGTGCTTTATTGGCAAGAAGTGAAATGATGCAAGAAAATATTTAGTGTCTTGGCAATACTACTCACCTCACAATATTTTCCATTTGTTTTGGTTTTATTTCACATATTTATTTATTTATTAATAGTGGTAGGGGTCTAGTATTTTGATCAACACACTCTCATATATTGGAGTCAAGGTTTGAAATTTGAATATATTATAGAAGACGCCTTCCTCTACTATCCTACCAAAATTTTGTAAAAATATGTTGATTTTATGTACCACAAATATGTCTTGAGCCAATTGATCTAGATTATTTTCGGCACGAAATGAGAGCAGAGATATAATAAATCAGTGTACAGAGGTATCTGAGATATCTAGTAATATAACAAAAATGTATCAGAGATGCAACCATAAACATAGAGATACAAAAATATACAATTTTCTATTAATGAGCGAAAATGTACAAAGACTGTAAAAATACAGAGTGAAAGACTCACTAGAATAGTGGAAAGTTATCTCTGAGAAGAGATGTGTCTGCTAATCACATTCGCAAGAAGATGATTTTACAATGAGGCTCCAAAATCCTTTTTTATCATAAAGAAAATCCCAAACCCTAACCCAACAACCAAAAGTTTTATGGACCCCGTTTTGGGTAGTTTGGTGTATCAACTTCTCGGGGGCGTAACTTTGGCATACGATCTCCGTTTAGGGTGCACGATAGCTCGTTGGAAAGGTATCGTCGAGGAGATTCATTTTGGGGGCTCAATTAGATCTTTTGGCTATCATTTAGAATATCGATCCCGAAAAATCTTCATTTAGGCCCTCAAAATGGCCTCAGAAGTTAAAAACTCCTAAAAATAGTAAATTACCAAAATTGTCAGAAAACTGTTTTGAGCCAATTGGAAAAGGTGGGTGGCCACCGATATCCACTTGGATCACCAAAACATAGGGATTTCCAAATTTATTCAAAAACAAGAGTTTAATATTTTGAATTGAGTGTATTCAATAATTAGAGTTATGATCAAAAAATTTCATATGATGTAGATGATTTCTTCCTCTACCTTCACTCCAAATTTAATGAAAATATAGGGAGGCCAAGGGCTATTCCTAAGCCAAACACAGAACACAACAAATTACATTCTACACTCTCTTTTTTTCAAGTTAGCTTTGACTATTCAAGACACAAAAACTTAGGTTTTATTTGGAAATAAAGAGGTTATTATTAACTATGTATTAATTAAATAATTTTTTATCTTACCCTAATAAATGAAATGGCTTGGGAACCAAACAATCATCCCCTCATAATTCAAATATTTGAGAGTTTGATACATAATAAGGGCATTTAGTTTTCCATTGATTTGGTCTTTTGTAGTTGCTAGTAGTGTTGTGTGATCTAGAGACCTATGCATAGGATTTGTGAATGAAATAAGGCTTGAGAGTATTGACCGTTGATTTCAATAAATAATTCATAATTGTGGTTGTGAGTTTCTATTATTTGAATTTGAATTGCAATTGTTGCTTGAATAATTGTTTCCACTATATGACTTTTATTTGCAGGCCATAGGTCATACATAAAGTGGTATTAGAGAAGGAAGACCCTGTGGTTGAGGACAAGTGAATCATGAGTATGTAAGACTCTTGATTGTTGTAGACAGTTTCAACAAAGAGTAAAGTGGTAGGATTTTGAGCCCATGTTATAGAGATGTGGGAAAATACAACAATAATATTGTTGTGAAAGAGAGGAAAATGACGTAAACAAAATATCGAGCGAGGAAACCTACATAAGAAATATAGAAAGATGATTAAGAAAGAAATGAGTGAGCTAGCCTACATAAGAAAAAAATAGTATTGTTCATAGTGGACATGCTTAAGACAACAACATGATAGGAAGAAAATAATTCCTTGTGAGTGGTAGATTAGGAGACATCAAAATAAGTGAGGAAGATGTTGTAGCAAAATAATTCATGGTGTAGATGATGAAGTGTTTGGATACCATTGAATTGGCTTAGAAGAGGATAAGGGTCACAACCAAGGTGGTTTAGAAGAGTGATCAAGATGAAGATGAGGATGCACAACATCACCAAATGAAGATGGAGATGATAGTGTTTTCTAAAAGTGTAGATTCAAAAAGGTTGAAAGAATGGGTTTTAGAAATGCAACAATATTTTGAGTGCAATGAGATTTAAGACCACTAAAGAGTGAATATTGCTTGTGGGAGATTGATGAGCTATGCATATGATTGTTGGTTGCTACTGAAGAAAAACAAATTGAGGAAATGGTTGAAAAACAAGCATTGTTGAAGTTCTTTGAGACAATTTTAATGTTCTAAAGAAGGAGGATGGGTAGGTTGTAAGAACCACTGAGAGGGTGCAATATGAGGAAAGCAACCCCATTGGAAAAGATTTGCAGTAGTTGACAAAGGTGGATGAATTGTAGCAAGTGATAGTGGAAATGTTGGAAATTACAATGAAAGCGAATTAGTTGAAGAAGATGGAAAAGTTGAATGAAAATGTGAGGAATTATTTATGGTTGTAGAATGTTGTGGTGTGGATTATGAAGAGGAAGAAGAAGGATGAAAAGTGAAGAAAAAGGAAAGATAAGTGGTATAAAGTGTGATTGAGAAGGAAGAAGAAAATAAATAAAAGACAAAAATATTTAATAGTTGCAAAATTATCAATGACCTTGTAAGCAAGATTCCCACATTACCAACCAAGGGAGTTTGATGAAGGAGAATCCTTGGGATTTTGTCAATCCTACACACCTAAAACTATTTTCCATTTAAAAAAAACTATTTTCAGTAATGGTGGGGGCCTAGTATTTTGATCATCATGCTCTCATATATTAGAGTCAAGGTATAAAAAATGGATATTTTATAGAGGACACATTCCTCTAATTTCCTAGCAATTTTCATAAAAAAATATTGATTTTATGCACTACGCATATGTCTTGAGTCAATGCACATGACTAACCACATTTTTTACAAAAAATGGGGTTTAGGATATTGACTTATCTGCATTCAACACTTGGATTTAGGGTTTGAAATTTTTATAAATAATGTAGATAATTTATTTCTCTACATTCTCTCCAATTTTCATCAAAAAATATAAAGATTAAGAGGTGCATAATAGAAAACCTAAATTGCATTCCACACACTCATTTTTAAGTTATTTTTTATTATTCAAACCATGAAACCTAGTTATATTTGGAAGTTAAAGAGGTGATTATTAACTATGTATTAATTAAAGAAATGTTTAGTTTACCACAATAAAGGAAATGATTTGGGAACCAAACATTCATCTCCTCACAGATCGAATATTTGAGTGAGAGTTTGATGTAATGTGGGACTTTGATTCTCCATTGATTTGGTTTTATGTAGTTTCTAATATTGTTGTTGTGTGATCTAAAGACATGCATAGACTTTGTGAATGTAATAAAGTCTGATATCGATCATTGATTTCCATGAAAAATATAAAAAATATAAATATAATATTTAAATTTTTATTGAGTAAATGTTTGTTTCCCCATTACAAATTTGATTCGCAAGCTATAAGTCTTGAACCATAAAAATGTACTAATTTCTTTTTAAAACTTCATTAGATTATATTTTCTTAAATTTGAGATGTTTCGTTTAATAAAAACAATGGGGTGTGACACTTTAGTTTCCCCTCGTTAGTTGATTGTCTATGAGTGGGAGTTGTTTTTTTGTTAACATTTTCAAAGTGTCACAAGGTTGGGCGTTTATTGATAATGAACATACGTCTTTTTTATTATTTTGACATATCTTTGTATTTTGATTTTGTCTAATCTTAGTATTCTTCTTCAAATTTTATAATGAGTTTTAATGAGTTTTAGATATTACGAAATATGTGATTTTGTAAAGTTTTCTTTTGAAATTTCCTAACCATTTTTTATGTTCATCAATTCTACTTTCTGCTTTTTATTTGTTATTGTTTTCTTCATTATTTTTCATTATCTTATAATGAATACATATAAATAAGTGTGAACATTTTTTCATTATCTTATAATGAATACATATGAATAAGTGTGAACATCTTCGAATAGAGGTTTTTTTAGGTTTTGAATATAATTGAAGAATAATTTGGGGGAGGCGGGAATCAGAAATTTGAAACTTGTAACGTTATAGGCTTGGGTGACCATGGTGGAATGGTGGACACTGCTACAGGTTAGATCGACCATGGTGGAAACCAGTGGTCAAGGTTACATGAATGCTTCCCTATTTTCCTAGGTTGTTTTATTTTTTCTGGTATTTAAGTAGCTCCTTGTAGTTTACTCCTGGTTAGGTTAAACCCTAGTTATCTTCATTAGGATAACTTCCTAGTGATAACGGGTTTTCCCTTTTTGGGAACTGGATATGGGATCCCGTGAGTGCGTTATTAAATTTCTTGGTTTATTGCACAAAAGGCGAATAATATTCATTAATCTCATATCTCTTATTTTTTGGATCGCTCTGGCGATTGTCCTATAGCGCATTTATTTAATGTGGAACTGACATTGGTGGAGTCCCGGTGGTAGGTAATGGATACTAAACTCCCCCCACTTGTAGAAGAAAATTTTAGCAACCTGATGGATGTGACAGACAAAGTATTATGGAACGATGTCGGTCTATTCGAACAGGTGGACTCGACTGTTAAGAGTAATGCTTCATTTATCACCCTATCAAAACTTGTTCAGTGACCACCTGTATCTCATACCTCGCATAGCTCAGAGCATACTTTCTCCTTCGCTAACTGTTTGTAGTCGACCTCAAGCTTACCTGTTACGAATACGACATTTTTTGGTTATTTGAACAAAGGGACTAAGGATAAGGAAGAGCTTGGTAGCAAGCAATTAAACTCCACTGGTAAGGTTTCTAAGAGGCAGGAAAACAACCATAGGCTATGGAAAGCGAAGAAAGGGGTTCATAAAATGGTACTTGGCTCAGACATTGGTCTGGCCAAGACCTTCACTTTGGCACTCTGTGGACTGGTCGGAAGGTTGTCATATAAATACTTGTGTAATGTATCTATTCCGAAATGGGTGGACGAAAACTGGAGAAAAGGACTAGGATACTCACCTGAGATAAGATATTTGACAAAGGGTTGGTATGGATTTATTTGCAAATCTCCTGAAGACTCTGCGAGGATTTTAGCTAAGAGATGGGTGGTGGGTAGGAGTAGTATGATGATAAAAAGATGGAGGTTGGCGTTTAATTCAGAAACATAATATTTCGAGAAGTGCCACCTATGGGTATTACTACCCGGTCTACCCCTGCATCTGTGGACAGTGGCGGCCATGGAGGTGATAGGTAACTCCTTAGGTTCCTTTATCTCTTTGGATGACACTATAATGAAGGCACCCTCTAGAAATATGGGGAAGATTCTTGTGGATATAGACATCCACGGTGGCTTACCGAAAATTATGGAGATTGATTGGAGGGGGCGAAGAATAGTTCAGAGATTGGATTATCTTGGAATACCATTTAGATGCAGGTATTGTCATGAAACGGGCCATCTGAGAAAGACCTGTAAGGGCCGAGTGGAAGAAGAAATATCTGAAAACACTGCACTACACAGGGACTGGAGGGAAATTGATGAAGAAGTAAATTCTGCAGGTCTGGAATATGATTTCTCGCAGAAGGAGTATACCCCATCCTAGGAGCGACTTGATACTTTATCCGGTTCTAATAAAGCAACCAAAAGGAATATCAACCTACTGAATGTTTATGGCTCGTGCATGGAGAAAAAATCGTTCTAGACTACACTTACAAGCAATGGTATGCTTTCTCTTAGGAGCCTGGTGATAGCAGGAGATTTAAATCTTACCTTAGCGTCCGGTGAGATATGGAGAGGATCAGCTACATCAGACAATTTAGCGGGATTTTTCAACATGCTCTTCCATGATCATAAACTTTTGGATACAAAACCTGATACATTTGTACCGACTTGGAGAAATGGACGTGCAGGTTTGGAGGCAATCGCCAAGTGGTTGGATAGGTTTCTAATATCAGAGGATTTTCTTATGGAGGTCAAACTTTATAGGACTTGGGTTGAATATCCCTTTGTGTCGGATCACACTATCATTTTATTACAACTAGAGGAATCTATAATTCATAGAGCATACCCTTTCAAATTTCATGCTCAATGGTTATTAGAAAAAGACTTTAATGATATGGTTAAAAAGTTGTGTAAAGATCAGAAATATAGTCAAGAAGGTAACTGTCAGAGGCGATTCATTTGGAAATTAAAGGAATTAAAGGTATCTACAAAAATATGGGCAAAAGAGAAGAAGGCTCGGGACTCAGCGACACTGGTAAATCTAGAAGAAGATATAAAATTGCTATTACAAAGGACAACGGGTGGTAGCATAACTCGGGAGGCAGAATCAAACCTCATATTCCTAGAATCTGATAGAAACAAATTATTGAAAGCACGGGAAGACTTTTGGAGGATTAGGAGTCGGGCTATATGGGTAAAAAGTGGAGACCAAAATAATAATTTTTTCCACCAATTTGCCACTAAAAGGAGAAATAGTAAATTTATATGGGAGATTGCTGATAATTCGAGGACTATACACAAAAAATAGAAAGATATAGCGTTTGAGGCTGTTAAATATTTCAAGAATTTCTTCAAGTCTCCTCTAGATGATATAATAGAAGAACATGTTTGAGTGGAAAATCTCTACCCAAAAATGGTAGACAGGAATGAAGAGGAGGAATTATATAAGTCTGGCACTTTGGAAGAATTGGAAGCTATCCTAAAGTTATTCAAAAAAGAAAAGAGCCCCGGGCCTGATGGGTGGACGGTGGAGCTATATCTTCATTTCCTTGAGATTATGGGTGAATATCTTCTGGAACTGGTGGAAGAGACCCGTTTATCTGGGTGCATCTCAGGTAGTATCAACACTACATTCATTGCACTGATTCCCAAAAGTAATAAGATGCAACAATTTGGGGATTTACGGCCTATTTCATTGTGTAATGTGGTATATAAGGTGATAGCAAAGGTGATAGAGAACAATATTAAACCGATATTATCAAAATTTATATTAGAGGAACAATTGGGGTTCTTGGGAAGGCGCCAGATACAAGACACAATTAGCACAACACATGAGTGCATCCACATTATCAAGAAGAAAAATAAAAGAGCCCTTATATTAAAGCTAGACTTACAAAAGGCTTATGATTGCATCAGTTGGGACTATCTCATAATGGTACTTATTCAAGTTGGTTTTGGTACTCATATGACCAATTGGATCCTGGCTTGCGTAGACTCGACATCATTTGTAGTTTTAGTTAATGGCGAAGAAACATATTTTTTTTAAAGTGGTTGAGGATTGCGTCAGGGGTTCCCGCTATCCCCATTATTATTTATACTGGTTATGGAGAGTTTGAGTCTATTGTTAAAAATAAGCTAGAGACAAGGAAACATAAGTGTTATCAACGTAGCTAGATTTACTAAAATTTTACACATATTATTCGTCGATGATATCCTGCTTATGACAAAAGCATCAATCCAGGAATGGAAGGAAATTGAGAGAATTATTCAGTTATTCTGTTCAGTCTCGGGTTTATGGGTGAATCTCACAAAATTGACGGTACACTTATTAGGGCTGGAAGAATCAGACATATCAGTTTTCAAAAATATGTTGCCTTACAACTTTTTTGATTTATTGGTTGGTTTCAAGTATTTAGGATATTATCTGAAGTCATGGGTTCAAAAAGAAATCGATTGGAGATGGATTTTAACAAAAGTGGAGAAGAAAATCCATCACTGGAGTTATAGATGGATTTCCTTGGGGTTAGATATATTTTGTGCAAATCAATATTGGAAAGTCAACCTATCTACTAGTTATCTCTAACAGCGATCCCTATTTCTATTCTTCATAAGTTAAGCAACATACTCTATAACTTTCTATGGAATGGAAACAGAGAAAAAAAAACTATCATCTATGCAGGTGGGAGCTATTAGCTCGACCAAAGAAAAGGGGTGGTTGGGGTTTACACAATATTTTTTCCTTTGGTAAGGCTTTGGCGACCTCGACATTATGGAGAGTTATTTCAAAACCAGGTATTTGGCATAGAGTTTTAAAAGGTAAATATTTTCCCCACAGTACTATGTGTAATTGGCTGAGGTCGACAACTTTCCACTACCCGTCGACATCCAGGATATGGTCCAGTCTTATAAAGTCGGTCCATCTCATCACAAACTGGATCAGTTGAAAACCCGGATCGAGACTTGAAGTGTATTTGGGTAGGGACAACGTTTTGGGTCTTGGACCCTCCTCGTTTCTATCCTCTAATCTTATAGAAGCGCTCAAACTGAAGAATATCTCATTATTAGCATAGGTATGGTATCAATAGGGTCAGAACACCTTCTTATCAAATTGGAAAGATAGTGCTGAGTTGGGCTTAACAGGGAAGCATTCTAATGAATGGCAACAATTCCGACGGGAATTGTAGGTAGTTGGAGTGATACTCATGGAGAATGAAGATAAACTGATCTGGACAAGGGGGGATTCATCTGGTGTTATCATGGTAAATAATATTTATGAGGCAATACATACAACACAAAATCTCCCATTGGTCACCGACTGGAAGATTCAAATGTGGAAATGGGATATTCCACAAAAGATTAAACTTTTTCTATGGCTGGCTGTTTATAACAAGATAGTGACTTGGGAAAATCTCGTGCATAGGGGTTGGATTGGACCGGGAAGGTGTATTTTCTGTAAAAAGGAGACGGAGGATAGCACACATCTATTTATATTCTGTTCATTTACAAGGGCAGTATGGAAAAATATAAAGAGGCATACAAAAATTGCACTTAACTGGAATGGGAATAACCTATGTGAGTGTATTACACTTTGGATTGAGGCAAAAACAGGTTCACCCAGTCTTGCGACATACACTTGTTGGAACATCTAGCTAGTGAGAAATGCAACCATTTTCGATGGAAAGGAACCATTAGTCACAATGGTTGTTATTAAATCTCTGTGCAACTATCATAAGCTGGTAATAAAGCATAAAAAAATTCGTCCTTGTTCCTTCTTGAACACCGATTCAATTGAGTACCCAGTGGCTTTTTTTGACGGAGAGGCCCAGGGGGATGGAAGATGTTGCGGAGATGGAGGGATTATAAAATTATCTGCATCAATGACATACAAGTGGTTTGTGAACTGTGGACAGGGTACAAACACGAATGAAGAATTAATGGGAGCCTGGGCAACTTTACAATTAGCAAAGTTTCTTGACATTGAAAAGCTACAGGTATTTGGTGATTCCTCTGTTACTATCAACTGGTTAAATAAAAAAGGAAACCTCTGAGTTAGCGCATTGGAAGGATGTAAAAGGAGAATCATCATATTAAAGGAAAATTTTGTTGATATAAACTTCTATCATATTTTTCGTGACTTCAACAGAGCCATAGATGATCAATCTAAAAGAGCACTAAGAGAACCATAAGGAAATATAGTGCTTCATAAGTGGATAGATGGAAAAGATATTACTAAAAACATCATCAAAATATATTGATGGAGGTTTCCTATCTTGATATCTTTTTGATCCACATTTTTGATGAATATCTATCAGAGTTTTAGTTTAGTTATTGGCACAATCTCTCTACTGGAACTTAGGGAAGAATGTAATATGAACTTTTATTGAGTCTTGATATGGACAACCTCTTTATTGTCAGTTCTTGAAACTGATATCCTGTCACTTGGAAAGTATTTAGGATTGTAATGTTGCATTCAATTACTGTTCTTAGTTTTGGGCTATTTTAAATAATGTTTGGTGGAGCGAACATATAAAATTATATACTTTAATATAACTGTGTTAATTTTCTTTTTGGAAAAAAGTGTGAATATCTTCATTCTGATATATAGAATGATGTGAATTAAAATTATTAAAGACAAATTGTTTAATATTAAAAGTTGTTGTAGATTTTTTTTTTTATTGTTTTTGATAAATATATAAAAAGAAAGTTAGTTGATGGAAAGCTTAAGTGTATATATATTATTTTTATAGTGGTTATGTTTCTTTTAATAACATACTCTTATTAATAGGAAGTAATATTATATATCCTTTATTTCACAAATAATGGAATTTCATATACCTATAACTTTAAAATTATATTTTTGTTTTTTTAAATAAAAGTAGATCTTTATTTTTTTTAAAATAAAAGTAGATCCTTATATTAATGACATGTTGTATGTTGTACAATGACATGTGTGAACCTCCTGTTTTGCCACAGATGGGAAACCTGAACATGTGGCTCTTAGATGTTCTGAGATTGACACAAAAATGCCTACACAAAATTCCGCAACCTATCTGCGTAAAAAAAAACAGTGTACCGTATTCAGATGGTCTCTAGGACCAACTATTAATAGAGCTTCTATTAACAAAACTACATAAACAATATATGAAAAAATTGTATGTTCTTCTATCCTGCTGTTGTGGTAAACTAAGCCATTAATCCTGCAAATGGAATTGACAAAGAACCATAACCTGGAGAGTTCACTCCATTGCCTAGCCTGGTTGTCCATGAATTTTGTAGACCGGGGCGAACCGCTAGCTGCATGTAGGGCATCTGACGCGCGCATGAGCATCTCCTAGTGCATCAAACAAGATGTCCATCCTTTGGCCAGGGATGCTCTGAGAGTGCCTTTGATCGTCCTGTTTCTGTCTGATTTCAAAGAGGAGTTGAAGGTGCTCCTCCGTAAGGAGGTTTGCGAATTGTTGAGACTTCTCCTCCTCCTCTTCCTTGCCAGCTACCTTTGTGGTGATCTCATTGGTTGCCACTGCGTTTTCCTCCACTTTCCAGCTTGGGGGGATTTCCTCCCCCACCATATAGCTTCCATCGCCATAGTAGAGGTCTGGTGGATTGACAATTGGGGGGGCCAAGAGATTGGTGGCCAGAGGAGGGTGCGCATGAAGGTGGCGTCTCTTTTTAACCAAGCTCAGGCCATGGAGCAGAAGAGGGGTGGACGGAGGGATGTGTGCACAAGAGGAGGACGCTTCCTCCTTTACTGAGCTGACGCCATGGAGCTAAAGAGGAGTGGACTGAGGAGCCTCCTGCGACCTCTGGTTGGTGTGTCGAGGGCTTGCGAAATGGGCAATAAGAGCAAGTTGGGAGGGGGAGAGCCTATTAAGATGAGAGAGAGTGATGTAATAACGAGCACCCCTCTCGGATTTCCCTCTTTTCCTGGGCATGCTAGGGAGAGTATGGAGGTGAAGGGCTATAGGAATGGAGGCTGAGAGAGGTTGGGGGAAGAGCGGGAGAAGGCGGAGGTGCTGAGAAGGAGCTTGTGGGGATTGAGTGAGTATGTCGAGTGGAGGGTATTAGAGCCCAAGTAGGTGACGCTAATGCTCAAGAAAATAACACAGAGAGCAGGAATGCTAGAACTCTTAGGAGAGCCGAAGAGCAGGAAAGGAGGAATGCACTAGAGTGGATGAAGAATGGAGGAATACACTAGGGCGAAAACCCATTTATTGTTTCTCATCCCTGAGTTGACAACCCTTCTTGCCATTGAATCCGAGTTGACAACTAGCCTGGTCCTGGTACGCCTGGTCTAGCTTGCTTGCGTGAACATTAACCCGACCAGTCTAGCCAGGCGCACTACCATAACTCTCCTCATGGTGTGAGCCATGGGGAAGTTAATGTCTATCGGTTGACGACTGGGGTTAATAACTTCCCTGGCCGCCCGGTTCCAAGTGTCCTCGAACTTTATCCAGGTGGCACCCCATCCGGGGGGGAAATTAAAATATTATAAATAAAATTAAAATATTATTATTTAATATTTTTTATTTTGATAAAAAATATAAAC
>SNQJ01S0091318.1:23719-41751 GCA_010110895.2 Picea sitchensis | reverse complement strand
TATATATATTGTGATTGAAAGTGGTAAAAAGTTTTCATACTGCTTCACCCCCCTCTTAGTATTTCAACAACTAATATATTAAATACTGGAGTATCATGTTTAATTAATGAGAATGATTGAATATTTCTCTCCATATCTATGGTGTACATGCTTATGAGTGTGGAATATGCCATTTTCATATGAATTCCATGCTCATGGATTGTCGATCCATTGGCGTGAATATTTTTAGATCTTAATTTGTTTCCTCTATTATTTTCTATTTCACTTCACTTATGTCAATCCATGTCCTCGGTTAGGTTATACACACAATGAAAGAAGCTTTAGTTCCCTTCCTTACTTGTGATGTTGTGTGACCTTTAGTTCATTCAAGTGGGAACTAAGCAATGTTGGGAGGAGATTGTTGTAACAACTTATTTTTAACTCTTAGATTATGCTATATTAAAATTATGTATTTTCTTAATGACATAGTTAATTAAATGGGTATCCATCCAAGAGGGATAAGTTGTAACAACCCCATAATGTAAAGCATAATTTGATTTATACATGTTCTTAATATGAAACCCAAGGAAATATCCCAACTAGAACATTGTGGTCGTATTAAACATAGATAATGGCTTATGTTTAATTTATGCATTTCTAGTCACCATGACATATTGTTTCCTTGTTCATGATAAAATTAATATAAAATATAATAAAATTCCATCAAAAAGGTTTCTAGAGAGAAATAAAGGGGCTATAAGTCCATGTGAGGAGAAGAGGAAACAGGGTCATTGGGAAGAGTAACCCAATAAATAATGTTTCCCCATCTCCTTTAGAAAAGTACCACCCTTTTCCTCATACTTTATTAAACGTTCCCTCATCTACTTGATTTGAGCTATCCTTTTGATATCCACCATGCTCCCTACAATAGAATGTATGTATCTTGAATTGGGAAATTTATAACGTGTGATTTTTGGGGGAATATTATTTTTCCCCATCATTTCCCCATTCTTCTGGAGGTTGGAAGGATTAACCCCTATTCTCTTCCATGGTTGTTATTTTCTATAACCAACATAAGGAAATAATTAGTTTGAGTGATCGGGGAGTATGTAGAAAACTATAGGGGTTGTTACCAATAAGAGAAGGCATGGGTTCATTTTGAAGGGAGAAACCAAGGTTGTAGAGTGAGACATGAGTTTGGGTAGATTGAGAAAATATTTCCCAATTGTTGATTATGATTTTTGACTATTGTCAGCCAGTTCAATTAATTGAACTTTGCTACATTAAATTATCAATCGGGGGATTGTAAACTGATGAAGTGCAATGCAAAGTATATGCAAACCTTAAGTTCCAATCTATCCCTAAATGAATACTATGCAAAAAGGAAACTGTTCACTGCCGAATTAGCTGCAGAAACCGAGTGACTATTTTGTTCATCTACATAAAACAAGGGATTGTTCTATTCAAGTACATAAAATGGGGGACTATTTTGTTCAGCTACAAAAAACAAGGTATGCAAAATAATATGCATAAACTAACTTATCTAAACAGACGAAAGATTCTAATTACCAGATACTAACAATCAACTAAATTGTTAATCACAGTATTGCAATTATTGGATTCGAAAGAACAATCACATATTCAATTATTACTCTCAGTATATTAGTCTATCATGTGAAATAATACATAAATGAATTAATTGCAGAAAGTGAAAGAGTATAGAATATAAACCACACAACTGAATAATGAAAATAATACCAACATAAAGAAAACTAAGCAGCACACTCCTCCTTAGGGGGGCCTCCTAGCTCGGTGGGCGTTGCTAAAGGAAAAACTATAAAATTGAATTTTTAAGACTAAGCCACACAATTCACGTGATCAATGGTAACCAGATATTTGTATTAATCTCCAATCAATAATCCATAAGTACAACCATTTGATATCATCTCCCTTCTATCTATGAAGGTTCTCATAGCTGATATTTATACATATAGTTCCTCCTTCACAAAAGTAAAGGAGTTACAACAAGACGAGGCCAGATCCTAGATAGGTGGATCTACAACCAACCCAATCTAGGATTAAGGGAAAGGGTTTACTGAATTGGTTGAATATATTAACAAAATTATGACTAACAATATCCCTGCCTTCAAGATTCGTTCATAGAATTCGACGGTCAAAGGATGGAGGAGATATCGAAATTCTATAAATCCCTAAATAACAGTTGGAGGACTGTTTGGAAATATCTTTATTTCACCCCTTATTTCACTATTTTTTAGGGTTTTCCTCATCATTCACCGAAATGATCCCATTCCTAAAAAAACCCATGTTCTGGATTCTCTATATTCATCTTCATATGATGGAAAATGAAGTGGAAAAATTGTGTCTGTAAACTCACCTACAGGAAATTATGGACATTGTCATTAGAATTCATCTTGAAGATCCACCCATATTTTTTTGGTCATACAATTTTGAGAGATCAACTCACGCATCATTCGATTTATCATATTCTACAAAAAATCCATATTTTGGATTTTCCCAATTCATCTTTATCTGTTCAGAAATAACGCACAAAGATCGTCTTTAAAAATAGGTCGGTATAGGAAATTTAGAAGCAAATATTTATGTGCTGACCTAAACTTTGACTTAGCTCCTTTGCTGAAGTGGATGAATCTCGACCTTGGATGATAGATGGATGAGCTTAAGGAATCAATTTGGCATATTCTCCAAGTTGTGATTTTAACCTGGAGTGTGCACAACCAATTGGAACTACAATTCTGCTACCAAAAAAAGTTTAGCAGCTATAGAAACATATTTAAGTTGCTATAGAATCTATGATCTTGTAACGACTTATAAAATCAATAAAAAATTAAACTAATTTGCATAAGGAAGAATAGAAATGTAATCAAGAATGAACAATTTACCTTAAGTGTTCTTCAATGCACTGATTTTGTAGCTAAGCAATATAATCATGGAAAAAAGGTAGAATAGGACGTGAACTGGATAACAAATATAGGTTATGGAGGAAATTTAATGATATGAAAGTGACAAAAATAAATTTGTTTTGAGATCCCAACATCTCCACCACACAAAAGGTGTTGCATATCCTCATGCAACAAAATATCTTATCCCTTCAAAACTTAAAACTTAAAAATTTTGTGTTTTATTCATGCTCTGTCACACATGCTCTGAGGCTTCCAGTAATTCTTCCACCCCCAATGAATATGCATGTTACTTCCACTCTAATGCTTTTATTTTAACTTTCAATCTTTGAGTACGAAGCATTTCTTGCTAACTTTTCCATACCAACATTTCTACCTTTTGTTTTGAAGTTGTATGACTTGAAATCCCGACCCTCTGTTTGAATTCTTCTTTTGCGTCTCAAACTTTGAATCTTCCTTCTTTTCTGTCTCAGGTTCCGAGTTTTATATTTCGGGAATCTCGTTGGATGATTCCTTCTCATTTTTCTTAATACTTCTTCATTCTAATTTCTTTCTTTGGCAGGATACAAAATCTAGCCATGTATCCTCATGTTCCTTCCACTTAGCTTCAACTAAAATATTGACCAACCCATAATGAAATAAACTCTGCTCCATATTCCTAGGGCTTTGTTGAATACTCAACACCATTTTCTTCAAACTATGTAGCATGTAAAATGGCATATTAAATTCGTATCCTTCTAAAAAATTCATCAACAAGAGGAAATGATGATAAAAAAAAACAATCCATGCCTTTATTCCAGTTTATCGCTTTTGTTGGATCGATGAGAAACTCTTTCCACACTTTTCCATTTATCCTCTAGTTTTTAAACCACTTTTCACCCTCTTGTGGTAATTCTGTAGTTTGAACTATGAAATCCTATGAAATCTCCATTTCAAGGCTGCCTATTTGAACTTTCTTTCCATCGAATGAATTTGCAAAAATTCTCTTCACCTGCTCATTATACCCATGGAATTTCTCTAAGAATGGAAACCACCCTAATTTCCTAAAACACTTAATGCATTTTAGGTATAATTCAAATAGTTCAATGGTTGTCGGTTTATACCTCACTATTGGTCTCATTTTGTATTGTCGAAAGAAACTTGGGTCTCAAAATCACTCTTGTCACAAGGGTTATGGAAATTTTGGGTTTCAAATTCACTCTTGTCACTGGGATAATGGTAATTATTTCCCGTAGATTTCGAATGGGAGAAGGATTTGGGAGATGGTTTAGTAATGATGATGATCGAATGATAATAGTCATGCCACAATCTACGCCATCATTAGAGGTTATGGTAGTGTTCTGAATGGATCACGCCCTTGGAATTATCGAGTTATTGTTTTCAAATGATGCATGTCAAAAAAAAGTTTTTCAATATGCATCTTTAATCATTATTTTGAATGGAATTATTCATAATTTTTTTTATGGATGTAAAATGGAAAGATTGACACAGGAAAAGGAAAATATTGTAGAAAGGTAGCATAGAAAAACAAAACCAGTAACTATTGAATGCAAAAATTCTTTAGTTCCTTTTCACAATTTAGAATTCCAAATGCAAAATGATTTAGAGAGTCATTACCTTTTGAGTGGTTTACATGTAACAAAAAACTAGTTTCTTTGGAAGCTGGAGATGGAACTGGTATCAATTTTGATTTTATTGTTGTAGTTGCTTATGTTGCTATGAAATTATTGATAACCAAAAATGTTGATACTAAATCTGAAGTTGTTCTGAAGAAATGATGATGATGGGAATAATGAATTTGTTTCTTTGAGGTTTCCATAATATTGTTGCAGGATAATAAGAATTTTATTGCTGCAAGAACTCCAGAATTGCTGAAAATTATTGAACTAATGAAGATTGTAGATGAAGATGGAAATATGAAGATGTTGATGAAAAATGCTGATAAATATCTGAAGATGATGAATCTGAAAATAATTCTAATGAAGAGGGCTCCTACTAAAATCTCCATATTTGAATTTCATGCTCGAAAATTTGTGCAAATTCAGAAAATGTTAGAAATCATGGTTGATAGGTGGATGGCCATATGGTACTGATTTGAAACCATCTCCAAGCCATGGTCTAGTCTTGTGATGCATGCAACCATACAAAAATTCAAATCTACTACAAAAAGATGGTTGTAACTGTTTAAAAAAATTATGATAATTTTCATTAAATCAATTTTAAAACATGCATGTGCATCCCTTATCATGCATTTTCTAAAAAAAAATTCCATATATTACTCAATTTAGCATATTCTCCTCAAAACCCATATCTCATAATTTTCTAACTCATCCTAAACTTCCTGCAAATGTCGTGCAAAGATCGACCTTGAGGATAGTCTGATACAGGTTCTGTAGCTACAACACTTTACAAGGGAGTTTCAGTAGCTACAAATAGTCTAAAAAAACAACAGAATTTCTCTAAAACACCTTCAATAAGTTATGATCTTATGCAACTGTCTTCTGTAAAATTTGTTTGAAAGAAGCCTTGATGCCGAGGCAAAAATCAAACACTGAAATGCCTGAAATTATTTTATTCCATTTTACCTCTCTGTTATCATGATTAGGAGAAGATGAGTACCAGGTGTTTGGATGCTTGGTCCAAAAAAAGTATGCTGAGGACTGTCTGAAGGAGATCTGGATAGAGTGAAATCCACCTGCATCTCGAACCATAAAAGGACATTGATAACTCAATTTTCTCTCTCCCCCACACCTTCCTCATGCATCCTTCTGAGATATGATATTTGATCACTTGTTGCCAGAAGAATGAAGAGGCTACTGCGTGAAGGAGTTCTATACTGTGAGGAATCTAATACATGCATAAAATTTCTAAAACTAAAAATCTGGAGTTTTAATTTTAAACCAAAAACTCTACTTTGTTGATCATCCATATCAAATGAGAAATACCACTGGAACCAAAATAACAACCATGAATAAGGAACCAAAAACTCTGCTACTGAGAAGGATACTGCAACAAGAATGAAATTCCCTTTTTATTTACAATATGTAGAAAAGGTTGCAACTGTTGATATCATTAAACCATATTAGTATTCATCAAAACCTGAATATGTGGTACAATTCTTACCATGCGAATGGATTTGATGGAGTTGAGCATGGAAATAAATCATTGGATTACCGACCATTAATGTATGACATTAACCAATGGAAGATAACTCACCATTGATGTCAATGAGCATCAATGTACCCTTAATACATCCTGTCAAGAACAAGTGAAAGTGTTGGCGTCGAGTAACTTGCGGGATCTGATAGTCAGGAGGAATTAATGCATCCTCACTGCTATTAGTGAGGAAACTTGTCATTGAGGCATACAAGTTCCAAAGAATTACAAATATTTCTTGATCTTGATCCCAGATAGAGTGTTGAAATCAATGGGACAAGACCTACTATAAAGAAGGCCTTAAGGAATCCCACATCATCCAATACGAGCATAGAGCAATATTGTTTTGAAGAATTAAAATACAAGATTGAACCAACATACATAACTTATTGAGAAATTTTCCCACTAGTTGCTTGGTTTTCAAGCAAAACTCATGTTTAGTTGCGTCAGTAAATTGGTTTTCACAACTGGACTTATTTTTATCTTTACTATTTTGTTTATTCATTTATTCTTCTACCCTATCCTACTTGCTTGAAAAAGAAAATCTCTTTCAAGTAGAGGAATACTTCCAATGGAGCTATGTGTGTAACAAGATTACAAATAAACTCATATTTAGGTTTGAAACATATACTTTGATACATACCATAATATGAGAAATCAACTGCTTTGATTTATATGATGTCAAGAATTGCTGAAGAATGAAGGAATTTTGTGAATCGATAGGTCCCTGGAACCAGAATTCAATGTAATCATGATGCCCCTAGTCCACTTGTTAATTACCACCTCTTTGTATGTCGTCCTTTGTCATGCCTGCTGATCTTCTTCTATTTGTTGATTGGTCTCTTCAATGCATAAAGGATTTGTTGATAGGCATTGTAGAGATTCCTCGATCTCTGGTTCTAATGTTCTCTCTCCATCAGATGTTTTCCATGGTTGTTTGAAATCTTCTATGTATTCTTCTTGATGTTGCTCAAGGAATGTTTGGTCTTCTATCACTTCTCGGAGTGTCGATATGTTCATGATTGTTGTCAATATTTGCT
Organism: Picea sitchensis; assembly: GCA_010110895.2. NCBI lineage: Eukaryota > Viridiplantae > Streptophyta > Pinopsida > Pinales > Pinaceae > Picea > Picea sitchensis. The sequence goes on along the minus strand of SNQJ01S0091318.1, from coordinate 34,637 downwards.
CCTCCTGAGATGCAAAGATGTTTACAACTGCTGCAAGGATTTGAGAGATCTTTTGGAGTATCATTTCCTCCTTTGCTCAACAAATCATTGAACATGCTTGAATTATTCTTGTTGGTTGATAGTCCCTGTATTGCACATGGATCAATGCATGGGGGTTCTTACAGTACCCAAAATAATTGAAACTTTGATTTTAATAATCCTATTGGAGAAATGAAATGAAATCTATTGCAAAAATTAAACACACCACACTTCATGTACTCAAGCTCCTCATGCTACTAAGATCCTACTATCACTAGGTTATCATTTGACATGAGCTAGTCTTTACATGCATTCTACCTATATGCATTGAAATGATAAAAAGGAAAAAACTAGTGCCTTTTTTCACTTCACCGATAACGATGCCAAAAATGTCAGTAAGTTCAATTAGTTGAGCTATGCTACATTAAATTATCAACCTAGGGATCATAAACTGATGAAGTGCAATGCAAAGTATATGCAGGCCTTAGCTTCCAATCTATCCCTAAATGACTACTATGCAAAAAGGAAACTCTTCACTACGTAATTAGTTGTTGAAACCAAGTGACTAATTTGTTTAGCTACATAAAACATGGGATTTTTTTGTTCAACTATAGAAAACATGGGACTTTTTTGTTTAGCTACAGAAAATAGGTTATGCAAAATACTATGCAGAAAATAACTTATCTAAACATAAGAAAGATTATAATTACTTGAGACTAACAATCTACTGAATTGTTAATCACAATATTGCAATTACTCGATTCAAAAGAACAATCACATATTCAATTATTACTCTCTGTATATTATTTTGTCATGTGAAATAATACATAAATGAATTAATTGTAGAAAGTGAAAGAGAAGAAAATATAAACCACACAACTTAATAATGAAAACAATACCAACAAAAAGAAAACTAAGCAACACAGTCCACCTCAGGGGCCCTCCTAGCTCGGTGAGTGTTGGTGAAGGAAAAGCTATAAAACTGAACTTATAAGACTAAGCCACACAACTCATGTGATCAACAATAACCAATGATTTGTATTAATCTCCAATTAGTAATACAGAAGTACAACCATTTGATATCATCACCCCTCTATCTATGAAGTTTCTCATAGCTGATATTTATACATATACTTCCTCCTTCATAAAAGGAAAGGAGTTACAACAGGATGAGGCAGATCCTAGATAAGTGGATCTAAAACCAACCCAATATAGGATTAAGGAAGATAGTTTATTTGAATTGGCTTAAGATCTTAACAAAATTATTACTAACAATATCCCTTCGTTCAATATTCATTCTTAGAGGTTGTTGGTCAAAGGATTGAGGAGATATCGGAATTATGGAAACCCCTAAATAATAGTTGGAGGACCATTTGAAAATGTTTGTTTCACCCCTTATTTCACTATTTTCGAGGATTTTCCTCGTGATACACCTAAATGAATCCATTCCTCACAAAACCCATGTTTTGGATCCTCTAGATTCATCTTCATATGTTGGAAAATGATGTGGAAAAACTGTGTCTGCAAACTGTCACCTACAAGAAATTCTGGACATTGTCGTTAGAATCTATCTTGAAGATCCACCCATCTTTTTCTATTCGTACAAGTTTTTAGAGATATGTTTGTGAGTCATTAAATTTATGTTTTTATGCACAAAACCCATATTTTGATTTTTCCAAATCATCTTCATATGTTCATAAATAACACACAAAGATCGTCTTTAAAAACATGCCGCTACAGGGAATTTAGCAACAAATGTTTGTGTTGACCTAAACTCTTACTTAGCTCCTTTGTTGAAGTGGATGACTCTCAACTTGGGATAATAGGTGGATGAGCTTAAGGAATCAATTTGGAATCTTCTCCAAGTCGTGATCTTAACTTAGAGTGTGCACAACCAATTGGAACAACAACTATGCTACAGAAAATAGTTTAGCAGCTATAGAAACATATTTAAGTTGCTACAGAATCTATGATTCTATAACGACTTATAAAAGCAATAACAATTTAAACTAGTTTGCATAAGGAAGAATAGAAATGTACTCAAGAACAAACAATTTACCTTAAGTGTTCTTCAATGCACTGATTCTCATAATCTATCTTAGGGATGAAATCTACAACATATTCCTATGGTTGGGAGGTGAATTTCTCCTCTACAACTATTTTAGGATACACATTTATAAGAAAGATAATTTTTTTATCTTCTTTTTGGTTTCTTTCATTTAATTTCCTTGAAGTATATTATTTGTGTGATTTATATTAAAGAAAATGACCCAAATGGATGAAAATATTGTTAATAAGCATGAATGTGAATTTAGTTTGGACTTTTATTATGATTTTTATTGATACAATGTATTCTACCTTTGATGTTGCATATGAAATTTGTTTTGTTGCCATTAGAGAAAAAAATTGTCTTAAAATTAGAAAATATGATTTGTAATAAAGAAGAAATTTTGATTTGAGTGCCCCAATGCCCAAGGGAGGCATTAAAGTTTGCTATAGAGTAATTAGAGCTTAGTTACAACATTGAGATGTTATAGGTATATCATGTGATTTTTGGATGGTATTCACACTTTCTTGCTAACTATTTGGAAAAGGGCCTAAATGCACACTTTTCTAATTTTGTTGTGTTGAATGCTCATAGTGGTGAGTTTCTTTGTGATCCTTGGTTCTATCTCCCCTCGATGAGGATAGTGTAATTGGATATTTTAACATGTAGGGGGATGAGAAGCAAGCCATAATCTCCCCTCGATGAGGATAGTGTAATTGGATATTTTAACATGTAGGGGGATGAGAAGCAAGCCATAAGTCATTCACTAGGAATGAATTAAATGTGGTATACATGTTTGATCTGTGTGATTTTTTTAAATCAATACACTAGCAAATTCAAACATAATCCAAGTAATAGAAGTGGAAATAGAAATTTAGTTATAGTTTTGTTTACTATTGTTTCAAAGACTTCTCAAACATATTGCTATTATCAGTTCTTGTTTTGATGTATCACAATTGTATGGATAAGGCCACATTCTCCTTATTTTTGGTTAATACAACAATGTTTACTATTGTTTCAAAGACTTCTCAAACATATTGCTATTATCAGTTCTTGTTTTGATGTATCACAATTGTATGGATAAGGCCACATTCTCCTTATTTTTGGTTAATACAACAATAAGATCATTTTTCCTTTTTATCGAAATAAAGAAAATATTAATTTTTTAAACTCTACTTTTCATTGGTGGGTAAAATGTAGTTAATAAATTAAATTTTAATAATTATATTAGTAAATTTTGTCGGATCTTAATTTTCTTGACAATTATGAATTATTCAATTGTGTGCTAAGAAGGGCCTTTTTAAAGTTATTTAAGTAATTTCATTTCATGACTATGATATTACTTCCCTATATATATGGAAAAAACCCTTTGATATTAATATAAATTTTTGTGTAGTGACCTATTTTTCTTCTCTTTTTGACTCAAATCTATCTTCGTTATTATTCTTCCCAAAAAAGAACAATAGGACGAGGATCTACTTTGACTTTCTCTATGCTACCCACTTTCACCAGAGAATTATTCCCATGTTCTTGCACTTCTTCTTTGATTTCTTATATAATGGAAGAATATGTCACTTCTATCAAGTGGTAATCATCTCCTACACCCTTCCACTAGTAGGCTTATGGTTATGTTTCTCTATATTTCTTCCTAAAGTATTATATGATTTTCTTAGTCCATTTTTGCATTGTACATGAATCCACCAAGTGACCATACTCATTATATGATTTTCTTAGTCCATTTTTGCATTGTGCATGAATCCACCAAATGACCATACTCAAAGCATTTTTTGATATGAAAACTACTATAATCTAAAATTTTCTTCTAAACCTTTCCTACAACCTCAATTAAAATACCCTTACATAAGCTTTTACAAAAATTAGTTTCTATACACAACTTAAGTTGTGATATGATTACTATTGATTTTTAAGAAAAATAAATGAAAATTCCTAAAAACAAAATGGTAGCCAATGATTCAAAGACCTACTGTGAAAGAACTAATTAGGAAGTGCAACCCACATGAGGGATAAAGTTAATGATTCATATGAGGGATTAAATAAAGAAGATCACATGTTCATGTAGAGGCGTGCCAAGGGTTTAAATGGAACATTATATCTTTCTTCTCAGTGGAGAAGAAAAATAGAGATGAATACAAACTTCATTATGAAGAAAGGGCTTCTCAGTGGAGAAGAAAAATAGAGATGAATACAAATTTCATTATGAAGAAAGGGATTCTAATCCTAGGGCATCCACATGAAAGTTTTGAGCGATGCAACAAAAAAAAATCATTAAAATTATAAATTAATCTATAAATTTATTAAAAAAAACATTTTCACCTAACAATTTGATTCATAAAGTTTATGAAGGTATACATACTCTATCTCTTTTGGATTTGAACTTGTGACCTTGTAGGAGGAAACACATATTCTTAACCATTAGACCCACTCAAATTGTATTGACTACCTTCAAATACAAACATATTGATTTCCCTTAGTCACCTACTTCCAAAAACTGGATATGATAACTATAATAGAGGGTGGTCATATAAAACACCGTGATAACTATGATAAACCACCATTTACTGTGATAACTGTTGTTCCTGAGTCTGTACTTAAGGCTCGAAAGTACAGTGTCAAGGCATCCGAAAGTGGTTGGGATAAGGAGAAGGGAAAATATCAACCTTCAGAGGAAAAGTCTAAGTGAGGTTTCTTCGTTGAGGTTGTCTGGCTTCGAACTGCTCTTGGATAGTTATGTCACGTTCAATGGATGCCCATGATTGTTCAAGATCGGCCCGGTTAGTGGCTGTCTTAAGGATAGTGTTGAAGAGGTTTAAGGTGATGTGTCTTTGGTTCAATAATCCGGGTTCAACGTTAGGTTGAGTTGGTGTAGGAACTATCATGGGGGGACCAATAGAGGTAAGAGAACTGTTTATAAAGATTTAGTGTTGTCTCAGTTTAGTTTTATAAAAGAGATTTCACGGTTGCAGTATTAAAGATATATGCAAATTGAAGGTTCGTTCCCGGAACTGTATCATATCTTAATAAAAAGGGCGATATGGGAGAAAAACATTAAGTCGTTTAAAGTGCCAGATTCCTACTAGGGGAAAATCTCACAAAATAAATGGGAGAAGAAAATATTTAAGAAAATAACCGATGTAGCAAAAAATGCATGTAGAATTATGAAACTGCAACTTGGTCTTACACAACTGATAGTTGGTGCAGAGGAAATGCAATAAACAATTACAGAAAACCTAAATTTATTCGTTATAGTAGTGGTAGTACTAAAGTATAACGAAGCACATCAATTACGAATATGAATTGAAAATGAAAAATGAGGAACAAGAAAGCAAACTTGTAATACAGAAGTGACGGAATTGAGAATCTCGGATCTGCTTGTATTAAATCTCAATGCAAAAACTCTATTACAGAATCTCAAAAAGGGTCCAACCCTGTTTATTTCTCTCTAGGGTATATTTATACAATTTTTACAAATCCGGTAGAATCTTAAGGGTCGCAAAATTTCAGTTATGACATAGGAGAGAGCAATCGCTCCATGTCCCCTACTCTATAGTCACTTAGTGCCAGGTGCTCGTCTTCGCGTGGACTCGGCGCAGGCGTTACATCTTTCTACAAACTGGGATATGAGCTGTGAAGGCTCTGCTTGACAGCTGGCCTCAACGAAGTAACATTCTCGGGCTAACTGCTGCAGCTTGTCCTCCATTTGTGCAACGATGATGTCGATAGCACTTAGCTGTGCGCTGGGGTCGATCATGTGCTTATCAACTTTGGCCATGTCCACCGTATACATCTGAGAGATGTCGGCCAAATCTCTCTCATCCTTTTCCTTCAGATCGAGTGAGATCTGTTCCACATTCATTTGCATCAATGCTTCTGCATCGCCTCGGCTGTCAATACCCAACAACTCGCTGTCTATGGAATTAAAAGATTCTTCTAAAGAATGGGTTACCTTTTGGGCTTGTTCCTTGCCCAGGGCAATGTTATGCTCCCAATATTTCAACAGAATATTGCCTCTGGTTTGTTCTGGGATGGCAAGCCCGGGAGCACCTACCAAAACCCTGTTATTTGTGGCTATTACCACGTCCTGGAAAGCGACCCGAGCCACTTCGGCCTCCAGTTCCCTGGCAGTAAGTGTCTTTGACACCTGATTCACCAACAGACAGTTCTCCCAGATCTCTCCTATCCTGGCAAGCAAATTCTGCTGTGCCGAAAAGATTTTGCTCCGAATCTCGCTTGCTCGGGATTTAAATATGCCGATGTCTATTTCTCTGCTCTCGACGATTTCTGCCCGAGCCTGCAACTGTTCAATCAGATTTCTCTGTTGGCTCACCTGCACTCTACCATCTCGGACCACCAATTGTGCTTGCTCAATCTTGGTCTTGAGCATTTCTATTTCATTTTTGTCGGCCACTCTGGCCTGTTGTATCTCCATGCTGGCATGACCTTTAGCATTCTCTGCGGCTGTAGCCAATCTAGCCTCGAGGGTCCTGATTAGGCGATTTTTCCTTTTTAGTTGGTTATTCAAAAGCCCAACTGAGAATTGATTTGCCGAAGCATATGCCCCCAGCGTTCCCACGATTTCAGTGGCGAGTTGGTCACTTTTCTTATTTTTGCCATCGGTCATGATTTTATATTTTTTCGCAGTGGACTCTCCTTCTTGATAGAACTCTCTTTTCACTACCGCCTTCCTCTTTTTATCAAAAAAGAACTCATTTGGAGGGAGTTCCTATGCTCTTATGGGCCTCAGTTCTTCATTAAATATCCATCCCTCGCCGACATTCCCCTGTGCCGACTGCAAGGGTGTGACTGAGGTGATGGGATCTCCTATTTGTTTTGCCGATTCTCTTGGATTATCGACAGGATTCTGCTCCTTTGGTGTACCTAGAGGCTCTGTTTCAGTCTCCGTCTTCTGTTTCCTTGGTGGGCCTGAAATTTTTACTTCAGCTTCAGGATTCTTCATTTGTTCCCCTTCCTGGTGTTTTCCAAGGTTAGAAATTACGTCCTCAGAACCTTCAACATCCTTCTGTTTTGTCTCGGAAGCAACCGAACCTCCCAACACAGCGGGGAGACATATTCTTCTATGTTCCTGGAATTTTAATATAGATGTTGTGTCTTCGGGTGCTAATGATTTGATCTGGGCTAGCACTTCTTCATAAGATCTCGCCCCTCGGAAAACGTCGTTAGAGGGTGAACTTTCATGCTCAAATCTCTTGAGCCCACAATGAGCCAAATGGTTTCTCACAACCCTCTGTGGATCATGTTTCTTAACTTCGATGGAGACCAAACTTAGGTCCTCCAGGGCTGCAGCCTCGGCTTTGGCATGCTCGAAATCTAACAAAGAGTAGGAATTCAGCCGAATGGGAAAAGAAGGCCATACCTTCTTTGAGTAACCCTTGAGTTCTTTGCTCACCCCGCCAATTACCGTTTGCCAGGTGACCTCTCGACAAGCCAGCTTGTTGGGGATGAACAAGGGCAGCGCATGAGGGGGAACAGAAGCCCTGAAAATTCTGAAATACGAAAACTCTGCCTCCACATACCAATCCGCTATGCCACTCAGACTTGTTGCAATGATGTCCGAGATGCGAGGTGGTGGGTGCCCAAAAATGGCGATATGCAGGGGCACCATCACCCAGTTAAAAATCTCATATGTGAACTTTTCTGCTTTATTCTCCCATAGTTTGTCATGATACTCATGTACGGGTTTTTCCAAGCCCAGCTCATCAAGGGGAATGGTGTCATGGAACATACCGTGTCCATGATATATGCTGACATGAAAAACGAGGACGGTCTCCCACTTGCCTTCTGCTCCCGATACTCTGTGACCATGTTGGCCAAACTGTCCGAGAGTATCTTTGCCCAATTAAACGAGCAACCTTCTGCGACTCGAAACATGAGAGGCACCCACGCAATGTAGAAATGCGATGTGTCTTCTCTCCCAAATAGCTGGCATGTCATCATGGACACATATTTATACTGTGGCTCCAAAGAAGCGATAGAATAAATGCCCTGGTCATTTGCTCTGAATTTCGCGGAGCGCGAAACCCTATCCTTGATCAAACCGAGCATGCTTTTGTCATAATTGGTGCACTCTTTCTCTTTGAATTCCTCTAGGAACTCAACACCATATGTATATTCAGACGTCGAAGGTAGCTTGTACATGGTTTGTAGATGGTTGGGCCTAAAAGTCCCGACAGTAACTCGCTGGCTGTTCATGATCGTTCTGGTAGGTAAGTCTACGTGGTCCAATGCCCATCGGATCATGTCGTAATACAGAAGCAACCGTGGCCTGGTTTCTACTCTGTGCATCCCAGATTGGACGATTATCTTGTACTTGGTGTGTAGATCATCCCTTTCGATGTCGTCGGAGTCGTCTGAGTAATCTACCAATTCTTCTTGCAGAACATTTGACACAAATAACCAGTCGAGGATCGAGTCGACACTTCGGGGTGAAGTATTGACGACATTGTCTGAGCCCTGTCCCGCGACTTCGACATTCGCCTTTGCTGCTTTTCGTGGAGCCATGTCCGAAGTTTGCGTTTTCGCTCTCCTTTGATAGAACTGCGTATACATGCAGAAAGTAATTAACTCAGAACGATGAGCTCCGCGTGCTATGAAAAATGCATAATGAAATGTAGCCCTTGCATATATTTGAAAAAATGGTACCTTTCAAAACAAGCCTGTCAATTCGAAATTAGAAATAAATTTATGCCGTAAAAATCCGATCTTACACATAGATTTACCTTATCTTCCCATTAATGTCATAAATTTTGGCGGTTTAAAAGTTAGTTGGCGCATGGAATTAAAATGCTCCTTCGAGAATCGTACAAGCATCGAAACTTGGGATAAGTCTTGATTAAACTTAATTAATCCAAATCTGTCCATGTACATAATTTCTCGCCATTCGTTATCTCGTAAATCTTCTGTTAACATTTTGAGTTTTCAACTCCCGAGACTGTGAGGACCGAGTTTAGCTTAATCAAATGTAATCGAGATTTGAGGCATAATTAATTTCATAATCGTTTCATTCGCCTTATCGCAACTCAGAACTTCGAAGATCCTTTTTTAGGAGATTAGTACTCCGAGTCGTGAAACCGCGATATGGCGATAGTGAAGACTCAATTAAAGGGAAGAAAACTTGGATTAGGCGGTTAATTAATCATGTTATAAGCGGTTAATTAATCATGTTATAATTACATCGCGACTTCGTGAGTCAGAGTTTTAGGCGCTGTAACTTTCGAAAAGATAGTGCCGAGTGGCGAAACGCCGAGAACAGACTTTAACCATGGTTAGCCTTTTTGCCTTTAGTTTTTGACCAGGGTTAGCCCGAAAGAACCTCGTGTTCTCGGCTCTCGGGGCTGTAAAAATAAAAATTCGAACTTGGCGAACACCGAGGCGCGAAACCTCGACGACGTCTAACCATTGAGTTAAAGATTTTACCCTGGTTACTGTCCTGAGTGAAAATTTAATACAAGTTCGCCGTTTCGCGACTTGAGGCGTGTGAACTCATGGATTATAGTGTCCGACTTGCGAGATCTCGAAGTAAAACAAAAGAGTCGAGAATTCTTATGAAAGTTGATTTGTTTCGAGAGTAGAAAAAGCGTCGTTGTTTAAATGACAAGGTTGCAGAATTTTCATAGTCTCGGGGGGAAAAAATCAAAAGGCCATCTCTAGATTTCAAGTATAAAAAATTGAAAATTGTGAAGGGTAAAAATAAAACAAGGGCGGCTCCAACATAGGCTCCAACTAGGGATCCCGCCTTCCTGTGAGGCGGGAATAACAGTAGACCACGCACCAATATTGGGTAAATGGAGTCATAAGCTAAAACAAGCGGAAAAAATTCAAGGAAAAAGGATCGAAGGGGGGAAAAGACTTCGTTTTTTACCTCGAGAAGTTTTTTCAAAATCAGATACTCTTTCCAAACACAGCTGTAGTCCCTTTCACAATTTTCCCTTTCCCACTACTAACTTTGGGGATGTTTTAAGACAGTCGAAACGACCCTAGGGGACTCAACAGATCTTGTGGCTCTCGACTTGCATCAAAAGAATGAGATTATATATATTTTTAATCGGGGAAGTCCCGTTTGAATTTGGGATGTGGATCAGGTTCTTAGGAAGTATTGGTTACCAAATTAGAGTGATATTCATGTATAACAGCCTTACAGATATCTCAGACATTGCTTCACTGCCAACGAGCCTGTTCAGTACCCCGGTGAAGTTATCTGGCCCCTTTTACTGAATTTCCTTTCACCACTTCGGAAATTATTTATGCATTTAAATGCTAAGACGAGGGCAATCATTTCTGAATTTCCTTTCATCGTCTTTTTGGACTAGGTGGGGGCAATCATTTCTGAATTTCCTTTCACCACCCGTCTTATAATTCATTTTTTGAGCGCGAAGATGGGGGCAATCAGTTTATATCAGAGCTGATATCTATGTAATATTTTGTATCAGATGTTATCACTGAAATTTCATCCGCATGTGGCGACAAGAACTCCACATCATCAAAACAGGACTGGAGTCATTCATGGCACAAGATTAATGCCACAACATTGCAAAAAGAGGTCAAAAGTATACAAAATGGCCAAAAAATTGAAGGGCGCTTTACATCATCTGAGTGCGCGCGCGTATGCGCATAATAGAATCGTACAAAGCGCGCATATGTGCGAAAGGCGCGGCTGTTGGGCTAAAAACCCGCGCGCCTGCTAAACGACTCATTTATTGAAATTGGTCGGCCTCCCAACCACTAATGGATCAGCTCCCAAGTCGATTTGACACCAAATCCGAGCTCAATCCTCATGGTGGGCTGGTCAAAGACCTAATTGTGCCCTAAAGAGCCCCT
>SNQJ01S0091318.1:0-23709 GCA_010110895.2 Picea sitchensis | reverse complement strand
ATATATGCTGACATGAAAAATGAGGACGGTCTCCCGCTTGCCTTCTGCTCCCGATACTCTGTGACCTTGTTGGTCAAACTGTCCGAGAGTATCTTTGCGCAATTAAACGAGCAACCTTCTACGACCCGAAACATGAGAGGCACCCACGCAATGTAGAAATGCGATGTGTCTTCTCTCCCAAATAGTCGGCATGTCATCATGGCCACATATTTATACTGTGGCTCCAAAGAAGTGATAGAATAAACACCCTGGTCATTTGCTCTGAATTTCGCCGAGCGCGAAACCCAATCCTTGATCAAACCTAGCATGGTTTTGTCGTACTGGGTGCACTCTTTCTCTTTGAATTCCTCCAGGAACTTAGCACCATATGTATATTCAGACGTCGAAGGTATCTTGTACATGGTTTGTCGATGCTCGGGCCTAAAAGTTCCGACAGTAACTCGCTGGTTGTTCATGATCGTCCTGGTAGGTAAGTCTACGTGGTCCAATGCCCATTGGATCATGTCGTAATACTGAAGCAACCATGGCCTGGTTGCTACTCTGTGCATCCCGGATTGGATGATTATCTTGTACATGGTGTGTAGATCATCCCTTTCGATGTCGTCGGAGTCGTCTGAGTAATCTACCAATTCTGCTTGCAGAACATTTGACACAAATGACCAGTCGGGGATCGAGTCGACACTTCGGGGTGAAGTATCGACGACATTGTCTGAGCCCTGTCCCGCAACTTCGACATTCGCCTTTGCTGCTTTCTGCGGAGCCATGTCCAAAGTTTGCGTTTTCGCTCTCCTTTGATAGAACTACGTATACATGCAGAAAGTAATTAACTCAGAACGATGAGCTCCGCGTGCTATGAAAAATGCATAATGAAACGTAGCCCTTGCATATATTTGAAAAAATGGTACCTTTCAAAACAAGCCTGTCAATTCGAAATTAGAAATAAATTTATGCCGTAAAAATCCGATCTTACACACAGATTTACCTTATCGTCCCATTAATGTCATAAATTTTGGCGGTTTAAAAGTCAGTTGGCGAATACAATTAAAATGCTCCTTCGAGAATCGTAGAAGCATCGAAACTCGGGATAAGTCTTGATTAAACTTAATTAATCCAAATCTGTCCATGTACATAATTTCTCGCCATTCGTTATCTCGTAAATCTTCTGTTAACATTTTGAGTTTTCAACTCCCGAGACCGCGAGGACCGAGTTTAGCTTAATCAAATGCAATCGGGATTTGAGGCATAATTAATTTCATAATCGTTTCATTCGCCTTATCGCAACTCGGAACTTCGAAGATCCGTTTTTAGGAGATTAGTACGCCGAGTCGCGAAACCGCGATATGGCGATAGTGAAGACTCAATTAAAGGGAAGAAAACTTGGATTAGGCGGTTAATTAATCATGTTATAATTACATCGCGACTTCGTGAGTCAGAGTTTTAGGCGTTGTAACTTTCGAAAAGATAGTGCCGAGTGGCGAAACGCCAAGAATAGACTTTAACCACGTTTAGCCTTTTTGCCTTTATATTTTGACCAGGGTTAGCCCGAAAGAACCTCGCGTTCTCGGCTCTCGGGGCTGTAAAAATAAAAATTCGAACTTGGCGAACGCCGAGGCATGAAACTCCGACGACGTCTAACCACTGAGTTAAAGATTTTACCCTGGTTACTGTCCTGAGTGAAAATTTAACACGAGTTCGTCGTTTCGTGACTCGGGGCGTGTGAACTCATGGATTATAGTGTCCGACTTGCGAGATCCCGAAGTAAAACAAAAGAGTCGAGCATTCTTATGAATGTTGACTTGTTTCGATAGTAGAAAAAGCGTCGTTGTTTAAATGACGAGGTTGCAAAATTTTCATAGTCTCGGGGGGAAAAAATCAAAAGGCCATCTCTAGATTTAAGGTATAAAAAATTGAAAATTGTGAAGGGTAAAAATAAAACAAGGGCGGCTCCAACAATAACTATGATAAACCACCATTTATTTCTTTTGGAGGCAAGCTATTCATGCTTAAAATTAAAATATCACCACGATATGATGTATTTATGCAAAGCAAAAACTAAGGATGTTTGTAGTATAAGTTGTAGAATGGGTTTTAAGAATTATTTTGGAACCCATCACAAGATCACAAGAATGTTATGGTTTAATTTTTTTTTAAATTTTGGGTTTTTTATGTTATATTTTTAGTTTAATTTTGGTCGAAATTTAATGAGAAAGTGTTGGATTTGTAGATTTGAGTGGTTAAATTTGTATAATGTGAATGGATACTTAATCCATTTATAAATTTAGAAATACCATTTAAATAACATAACATTACCATATCACTCAAATTTATATCACGAAATTCCAATAAAAATATAAAAAAATATAATGTTTAGACAATACTTCACAAAAATATTTATAAAATATTATTATATTTAATAAAAAATTATTAAAATTTTAAATAACTATTATTTCTAATATAAAATCAAACTTGTATTTAACAAGAATGGATGGTAAAAAATGGTAAAAGTAGTCATATAAATGTAAATCTCCAATCACCCGATCTTAATGAAAGTTTTTTTATTAAATATTCCAAGGTAATTGACCTTATCTTAATTAATATTAAGGAGAATAATCTCTATCCTTTTATAGTCTATTGTTTGTTTTTTGTTTTTTTAAATTCATTAACCAATTAAATTTATATATATTTTTTCAAAAATATATATATAATAAAAAGATGGTTTGAACAATTATATCCACTTCAACTAATTATTAATTAAAATCTCTTTATCATATATTTTATTACATATACTTTCGTATATTTATTTATTCTACTCATATATTATATATGAATTATTAATTAAATTGTCTTTATTATATACTTTATTACATATACTTTCTTATATTTATTTATTCTACTAATATAATTTTCCATAGTTTAACATTACTAAGCAAATTATATTATTATATTTAAATATTTAAATTGATTTATGTTTTTTATAATTGGTTAATAATTTGAAGGTCTTATTGCACAAGGGATGCCTTATTGAGATCCGTGATTTTATCAAAATAACCTTAATGGCGACCTTATTGGGATAAAAAACTTTATTTAATGTGATAAGTAGTAATCTTTTTTTCAACTCGAAAATTTCTCTATTATATTGATATATACTATGTTTTCAGTTCAAAATGATTGCAAAGACAACTGATATAAGAGAAAGAACTTTCGCCTATAGTGGTCTCTTGACCAACATAGGGGGAAAGTTCATAAAATAGAAATGGCTAGAGACAAGTAAAAAAAGAAAAAGAAAAGGAAATTCAAAGATCTGAAGTAAACTTCAACTTTCAAAAACATAAAAGTTCGTTGAAGGTGAGAGGAGTTGTTCTTAGAAAAGAGTAAGAAAGAGAGGAGGCCCCTCATGTCCATCTATCCAGAGACTGTATGATATGATACCCACTTTTTTATGAAGAGCTGCCTTTGATAGTTGATCTGATGTTTTGTTATGCTCGCGATAGATGTGTTTATAGCTAAGTATTTTAAAAGTGCGTTGAAGTAGTCTAATTTTGTCCTTCCAAGCCAAGAAGGAGATAGCTTGTAGTTTGCCCCTGTTGCTCAACCACTCAATAACTATTTTGGAATCCTCGAGAATATGAATGGCTTCAATGTGAAGTCTGGAAGCAAAAAATAGCATGGCCTCAACGCCCAATAATTCTGCCCTGGTGTTGGTGGCTGAGCCACACTTGAAGGTCCATTTATAGAATGAGTTTTTCGAGATTCTGATCAACCCCCAGCTCCACTCTGAGAGCCATTTGATTGCACTGCTCCATCGAACCATTTTGTAGGGGTGTCGTCTATGTTAGGAGCCTTCTTTGTGTGCTACAGTCTTGGCTTTCTAGAGTGAAAATCATTCCAAGTTTTAAAAATCCCTAGCGTTTTGTAAGCTACAGTGCTTGAGGAAGGGGTCCCATTTTCAAAGATTGTTTTGTTTCTGTCCAGCCAAATAGGCCAACATACCAGGGATGGAAGATGCAAGAGGTTGTGTTCCCTATGGGAACAAAGATCGAAACAATGTGAGAGAGTAGGCTCGTCCCAAAAGATTTTGAGATTTAAAACCAAGGCAATTTAAACCCAGACTTGTCTGGAGAAAGGACACTTGATAAAGAGATGATTTGCAGTTTCTGAGTCATTGTGGCATAGGTGACAGAAATTTGGCCCAACCCAGCCCTTTCTTTGAAGGATGTCGCAACTGTTTAATTTAATCTTTGGTGGAAGATGTCAGGTCCATAGATGTTTACTCCAACCACTGGTATTTGTGAGCCAGAGCGAATTAGTAATAAATGTATATATATTCTGGACTGTCAAAATTCCGGAATGATCACCCCTCGACCACTGTAGTCGATCATCCAAGTCGAATAAATGAATACCTGAGTGTGTAAGGGCCACGCAAAGGGTATTCCAGAAGGGAGCTAGAGTTCAAGTGATTCGCTGGAGAGCCATTGGTCAGGAAAAAATTTCGATCTGGAACAGTCCCTTGCTTGATAAAGAAACAAAATAATATTTTGAGTGCAAATGATCTAGCAGTTGAGGTGGAAGGATGGAGGCGGCGTCCATGTCAAGTATGCGATCTCTGCCAAGTGAAATGGAATGACTTGAGCCTGGATGCTAGCAGAGCTAACAAGTGATCAAATGATTTGATTTAGTTAAGTTTCTCCAGATGTAAGAAGCCACCCTGGTGGTAACAGTCTTTGAGTGCATCCAACTATTAACAGTGTGATGGAAAAGATATTTATCCTTGATTATAGAGTGCCAAATGTTACGTAGAGTCAGCACGTGCCAAAGGGAGCTGGCCGCTAGAGCTTGGATGAAATGAAAAATGTTTCGAATCCCCCATCCTCCTTTTTGTTTTGGTTTTGCCAGATCTTGCCAATTGCAGAGATGCTGTCAGAAGTGATCAGAGAAGCCTAACCAAAGGAAATTAAAAACAATTTGCAAAGTTTTGTGAGGACCATAGCAGGGATGGCTGCTAGGGCCATCCAATAAATCGACTGTCCTTCAAGGACAAGTTTGATAAGAGTAAACCGGCCTCCAAGAGAGAGCCACCTCGTACACTAGTGGGCAATCTATTTTTCAAGTTTGGCAAGTAGCCAGTTCCAGTGCATCGGCTTGTAGGAGTGTGCTTTTAAATAATAACGCAGGTATTTGAGACCGGAGGAAAGATGAGAAAAAGTATAAGGAAAGATACCTTTAAGTTGATCCAATGTGTGTTGATGTAGATTTGCAAAGGGGAAAGTTGATTTCTTCCAATTGATCGACAAGCCCGTGGAGCTGTAGAAGATTTTTAAGATCTCTTTAATCTCCTTCCATTCATATATAGAATCATTTGTCATGATGAGGACATCATCGACAAAAAGAAAATGTAATACCTTGATGGTCTTGGACACCTTTATTCCAGAGATCTTTCCTTTTGCTTGGCCTGATTTGAGAAGCAGACTCAAGGCTTCCATAGCCAAAATGAAGAGCAGAGGTGAGAGGGGGAAACCCTACCGCAATCCTCTGCCAATGCAAAAGAAATAAGAGGATTCACCATTGACCAAGATGGCTAGATTTGCACTCACCACACAGCTCATGATCCACCTGATCAATGAGTGGTTGAAACTTGTCTGGGTTAGAATCAATCTGAGAAAGTCTCAGTCGATGTAGTCGAAGGTCTTCTTGAGATCCAATTTGAGGATAAGCACCTTTGAAATTTTAAATTTGATGCTATGTAAGCACTCCTGGCCAATATCATCACGAATCTGGTGTCCTTTTAAAAATCCTAGCTATTTTTTCGAAAGGATCCTAGAGAGGATGGGCTTTATCTTGGAAGCAATAACTTTAGATATGAGTTTATATCAAAGATTGCAGAGAGGGATAGACCTATAATCGCCAAAGGTAGAGGTGGTGGCAGCTTTAGGAATAAGAGTAAGAAAGATCGAATTTAAAGCACCAGGCACCTTCCACTAGCTCCAGAAGATCCGGGCCAACCAAATCAAAGAAGTGTAGATAAAATTCTACCTACAGCCGTCAGGCCTGGGCTTTTATCCTTGGAGAAAGATTTTAGAGCAGCTAAAATCTCTTGCAAGGGCTGTCTAGGGAAAATGAATCGTCCCCAGTTACAGTACGTGGGAAGAGACAGTAACTGAAGTCTCTGCAGATTCGCAGAGAGGTTCGCCTCAAAAAATGGTTTGAAGTAATTAACAGCAGCTGATTTTAATGCATGCTGTCCTCTATGGAGAGAACCATCCGCAACAACTATCTCCCAGATGTGATTTTTACTCCTGCAAGAGCTTCCATAATTGTGAAAGTATTTGGTGTTGAGATCACCACATTTGAGCCAATTAGTTCTGCAACGTTGCCTCCAGGTAGTTTCTTCTTTATGGAGGAGCTGGTTCCTCTCAGTTTCAAGGCCTTTTAATACATGGCTTCTATCTCCAGTCATAAGCAGTAATCTGATTCAGATCAGAATATCTGTAATGCAATAAGACGTAATGGGATCCAGAATAGCTATAATCTGCTTTGAAATCAATCTTCGTTTACCCAGATTCGGACGAATATTTTTGCAGACCATCTATATACTGTGCCGCCCTCCTTCATGTCAAAATGACAGAAATTAAGTGCCATTACAGGTATAAAGACATTCTCAAAATTTCTGTACTGTAATGTTTATCGTTTGAGAGCGGCATTTCATACCTGGTGCCTCCATATTCCCCTTAGCATAGTCCTCCTATATTTACCCAGCTCTTACTTTTTCATCTCATAATCACTTAGCAATAAGAAGCAGTTGTTTTCTAAACTGTTGCGGAGGTTTTTAATTGTTGTTGTGGATGTGATTTTGATTTGATTCTATTCGATTTCCAAATGCAATCATCAGAAAAGTCATCAACATTTGCTTTGCCATTTCCATTGCATTTGGTCTCTGCTGATTTGACACATATCATCATTCACTGCAGTGATGTGAAAAGAAAATTTGTTTTTTATTTCCAGGGCAGATGCATCTTCCACCGTATTATTTTGGAGAGTAATATGTGGACAATCTTAACTTTTTGGCCCGAAAAACCCGAGCTATATGAGTGCATCATGAAAACCCTAGCTTTATGAGTGAAAACCCTAGCATCATGATAGAAGAAACAAAGTTCATTGATTCTATAGAATAGTAATATAAGGGAAAATACATTTATCATTGAAGAAAGAAAAAATTGAATACACACTCACTACAAAAATCTATAAATTAATAAAAATAAAAATCTAAAATTCAAAGAAGTGAACTTGTGTCCTTCAAACTTAAAACAAAGATTTAAAGACCAATGGATTCATCACTTTATTTTTAGTCTGTATTTTCTTATCCAATTTGATAGTTATTTATGTGTTCTTCAATTTTATTGTGGTTTCATGTTTATTATATTTCCAAAGAATGGTTTGCATGGAAGTAAAAGATTTGATCTTTATCTTTGATGTTTACAGTTTAATTAAGTTATTCAATCTATATTCATCCTGCCCGATATCAGACCCAACCATGAAAATAGGGGTGGAGATATAAACACAGTCTGTATTTTTACTCGTATTTCGTAGCCACTTTGCATATTGCTAGGGTTTTATCTATCTGGGCCTATTATCTATATATCTCATCATCTTTCAATAAGTCTTATGTATCCTTGCCATGGAAGTTATAAAGGTTCTCGTCTTGGCTTTCATGAGCTGGAAACCAATATTTAAATCGTGCATTGAACTGATTCTGGAGAATCTCAAGTGTTGTGATGGAGGAATTGTCATATTATGTAGTATTCTTTTGAAAAAACAGATTTAGAATTTGTTTCTATTTTTTGAAAAATCAGATTTAGAATTTGTTTTGATGATCTTTAATTTAGGACCAATTTGACTTGCAAATTCAATCCTTTAATTAAACATCTAAAAAAGTTTCATGGATGCAATAATTTATTATACCCCACACGCTTTGATTTTTATATGCTTATATAATGCGTTCGTCTCCTAATGGAATTTTATTCTCCCTACGGTAGATAGGAGTACTCTAGAGTTTATATAATGCGTCCGTCTCCTACTGTAATTTTATTCTCCGGTGGATGTCAAATTAGGACAAGGCTAGAGTCATAACGATTTAAGCTTTTGTTCTCTAGAAATATCATCTATCGATAAGTGGTTTGGTGGTACAACCGCCACCTACAAAGTGTAGCATTTGATTGGTGCTTTGGTGTTATGATATATATGTAAATGAAAGTTAGAAAATATTATAATTATATTTTATTTAATTTAAAAATTTTAATTTTAATTTATGTAGATTGTGCAATTTTAATTTATGTAGATTATAGAAAAGTGTATAATTTTATTAGTCATGGTATAATTAATAAGAAGGAAATGATGGTTAAATATGTTTGAAAAGATAGCGATATCAATCAAACATTTATATAATATATATAGTACTCAATCGGGGAAAATATAAGACCTATATATCTGAGAGTTCGAGACTTCTGAATTCATGAAGTTGAAAATAATAAGTCACACTTAGGCATGGCATAGAACAAAGAGTTTGTAGGCTTCTTGAGCAGAGTGGACGTTTCCATCATGACAATTTAGTCCATTACTTTACAGGGACTAAGCTCTAATGCAACACTTGTTACATATACTTTCATATATTTACTTATCATCCTGTCAACAAAATCATTTATACTACTTTTATGATAATTATTAATCTTATCATAGTAATATATTTTTATGTTGAGTTTTTGTTTTACTATTTTTTTTTAAACTTCTTATAATGCGATTGATATTGTTAGATGATATGAATCTTTGTGAAATATTTTCTTGAACTTTCCCAACCATTTAGTATTGAGATTGATATTGTTACACGATATGTATCTTCATAAAAAATTTCCATGAACTTTCCCAACTATATACTATTGGGAAAATTAACTGCACTTTTTGTTCATTATTGTTTTCTTTGTTATATTTTAGGATGACATATGAATCCAATTACAAAGTTTTCATTAACAGATAGAATGATACATGAAAGTAAAAATAGTGAGAAATTAAGTTTAAAAGTTGTTATAAAAACAAATATCACTATTCATGATTAGTATAAATAAGTGTTGCATAACAACTTAGCCTCAATCGAATAGAAACTGCTAAAAACCTGTTTGATGATTCTTGTTAGATTCAACATGAAGACCAAAAGAGTTTGGAAAATCTATTTGGTGATTCTTGTTAGATTCAACATGAATACAAAAGGAGTTTGTCAGTTAGCAGTGGAAAATGCCTCTCACACCACTTAGACTACTAAGGAGAAATCCCAATAAGGGAAGGAAGGAATTAGCTCCTTCTTGCAACAGGTTGAGTATTTTATTAGAAAATGGGGTTTTTAAAAATTAACTAGTTGACAATGAATTCGAAAGCTTATTTTCATTTCCAATATATAGGTAGGGGTTTGAGACTTCCATCTCTATATGAATTTAGATTCAATAGTATGAATGTTTGATGTATAACTAGTGTTTAACTTGTCATTATACGATAACTTGTCATTATACGATATGAAGTATTTTATATAATTTATGAACTCTTCGTCATGGAATATATGTGAATATGATTTTTGTGGTTCTCATTGATTTATCTTATCCTTGTATGCACATAAGTATTATGTAGATAATTTAAATACTCTTTCAATATGGAATACATGTTAATATTATTTTTGTAGTTCCCATTGATTTTTTCTTTGGGAATTATTGTTGTGAAACATATGTCAATATTTTGTTTATAAATTTTTATTGTTACTTATAAGCACATGACCACTTGATACAATTGGGATCGTAATTTCTAAAAATGGAAAAGTGTGAATCCATTTCTATTAGAGTATAAATTTGAGTGGCACTCCTACCCATCAAGTAAAATTTTTATGACATGTTTGTTTTAAAATTGTAAAATTGCCCTTTTAGTGACACTTTATATTTATGTTTTCATGTCATTTAAATAATATGTATTATATGTGTTTTTTTAACTTTTGTCATGAATACAAGAGCAATTTTTGCTATTAATATATTAATATAATGAAATAATAAATGTTACAACATTATTTTGGATTTGGTTTTTTAAATAGAAACTACTAATGTTTTCTAAAATGAAATAAAATAGATCTCGTGAAACTCATGTCGTACCCATGTTTATTCTTACTATCAAGATTCAAGAAGACATTAAAAACATGGGGGAAGTTATTTAAATGTGGATTCTTAAAAGAAAAATAAAATGAGAAAACAAATGTGCAAGGTGTTTTATCTTCAGTCAAAGGAAGACAATTTCCATCATTGTAATTGCAATTTAATATTAATGAGCCTTACCTCTTTAATAGTTGCATGCAAGTTTTGGGCAATGTTAATAAATCCTTGATCTTTTCTTCCCTCTCAACTTTCACTTTTCAACCTACAGGATGTGATACAGTCGAATTTCCAAAGAATCCCAGTGACTTGTGAGGGTGCAGGTGTTGAGCAACCTATGCTATATATTTGTAACTTATGTAATATGTTATGCATGTAACTTGCAAGTTATATAATTTGTAACATGTACTATGCATGACATTTGCTATAGAATTTATAACTTTTGTTATGTATAATTTACACAAAAATCAACATTCAAATTTAGTAAATTGTTATTATATTATATTATGTTTTATAATAAATATTTTTATTAATAATACATTGCTATTATATTATGTGTTGTTATTATATAATATATTGTTATTATATAATATATATATTATTTGGGCCTTAAATTGATGACCAATTAAAAATGGAAAAAAAGGGGTAAATACCAGTCAAATTTAACCACTGACCTTCACTATATTTACCATATTTGTTGTGAAAAAATCTTAAATATCCATATTATTATTATTTTGTAGTGAAAAAATAGATTACTATTTATTTTTATAATGCAATGGATTATTACTATTATAAGTAATTATAAGTAATGAAAAATTAATTATTATTTGTTTTTATAATGAATGATTATTATTATTTATAATGATCATGAAAAAATTATAACAATAGTATTATTATTATTTTTTTTTTATAATTAAAAACTGTTGATGACAAATTATATGTCTATAAACTGTTCATGACGAATCATATTTCTGTAAACATTATTTACCTCTGTAAAAATTGTGCAAACATTATACATCCATAGACAAAAAGTAATAAGAGTAATTAATCATGTTATGCACCCACAACCACACAGTGACATCTGCCCATTCCTTCAAAAAAATTGTTGAGTTGTAAACGTTGCCACTAAAGTTCTAATTACCATCCACAAACTTTCCTATCCACCCAATGGTATTACAAGAAGAGTCCAGTGATAAATTATAGTTAATTAAAACACCTGGTCCATAAACTCCAATATATTAGAACAAGTCTCAACATCCAGAGTTCCCTGACTCTTTATTTACTGTGTAGGCTATAAATTAAAAATAGAATTTATTTCTCAAGCATCAGATACATTAAAGTATTATATTTTACCAGAGAAATGACTCGATGGTGAAATCTGGTATCTTTATTGATGGTATTGGATCCATATGCGCTACCGTGTGAATCCTTGCCATTACCTGCAATCTATTTACTGTCATCAATCGATTTCTTTTTATTTCTCTAATCAGAGTAACCAGTGGCCGAAGCATCCATGATAAGTATAGTTAGGGTTGTGAGCATGGCTACAAACCCAGGCAATGGGAAATTGTGCCTAGATGAGGATTCATTAGTAGGAGATTCAAAGGCGTCATGAGGAACTTGAACCAACGGAGTTGCAAGAAAAATACATGCAACAAAATCCCTAATCACAAAGAATGTGTTTCTATTGGGCCTGTGAGAAGTGAAGGTTCGGACTAAGAGAGACAGACAGACCCCAACAATAATCCCCACAATAATAGAAACAATTGGTCCAATTTTCACAGGGAGAGTAACTGTAGCAACCTGTTGATGGCCAAAATTGACCATCAACATTTTTGGCACTAGGAGGGCCAAACTAACAAGCTCGTCCTTGGAGTCATTTGTTTTTAATTCTTTTTATTTTCAATGGCTCCTTCCAAAACTCCTATTTGGAGATGTATTTCAGGATGAACATAATGTAATACTCCATTAAAGATAGTTAATCTCTTGTAAGAAAATAATTTCGATGGTGAGAGTGAAATTACTACATATGAACATATTGATCAATTTATTTAAAATTGTATTTATCATGATATAACTCACAAAGGTGTTATGTGTAGGATTTTCACCCTAACTTTCAAAGGTCGTGTTAAGAAGTCATGTGAAACATTACCGATCACATTCATTCATTCTTTGGAACAATTTATAAATGAGTTTTTATTTTCTTTTGAGATCTATGACTATGATAGATTATGCAGTTAAGTTAATGATTTTAGGATAAAATCAAATGAATCAATAGAATAATTTACAACAATATTTATTCATCTCTATTGCAGATTTCCTTTAAATGATTTTCCTTATATTAGTGAATGGTTTCAATTTCTTGTTTCTCTTTTATTGGAACATGATCAATCTGAATCTTGCATTCATACAGATTCATACTCATTCATAGATTAACTTAAAGGATTTAGAAGTTGTAGATGAACATCAATTTTCATCAAATTTATTCACTTTGATACATGTATTTCAATAGGAACATGATATGATCCGGATTTAGGAGCGGAACAAAATGATTAATAGACTAAATACAATAAACAAAGAGATATGGAGAACAACACAAATATCCAGTGAACAATATCTTCTATGGAATAAATGAAATAGGTTGAAACTGTAAAACTGCAGAACTGAATCACTTGCTCTGATGGTGGTAGTTATCTTTGAGAAGATATGTGGCTGCTATGTGCATTCGTCTGAGAAGAATGATTACAATGAGGTTCCAGAGGCCTTTTTAACATTACTAATGAATTCCAAAACCCTAAACATCCAAAAACCTATCCCTAGGATATGAACTGCCAAACGTTATGTGGGCCCCTATGGGTAAGTTGGTACCTCAACTTCCCGAGGTCATAAATTTTGCATACGACCTTTGTTTTAGGTGCATGATAGGCCGTTGGAAAGGTCTATTCGAGAACTATAAATCAAACCATCAAACTTTGACTCTGTCTATAGTTTGATTATGGCGAGCCAAAAACACATTGTTTAGGGCTCCAAAACGACCTTGGAAGTACATAAAGATGTGCTAACATGAAAACATACAAAATAAGCCAGTTAGATTAGGCGGGAGGCCACCAGTATCCACCTGGAAGATGTATAGGGCTTCGGACAACCCCAGAAGTATAGAACCCACAATTACAAAGAAGTACAAAAGAACATGCTGAACTAAAAAATGTCAAGAGGAGCCAGTTGGAATAGGTGGGTGACCACCAATATCCACCTGGATCAGTCCTCCCCCCTTAGAAAGAAATGGTATCCATTGTGTTGAGTTTCCCCATCAGGTGAGGAAACGTCTGTTGAATTTGGCCTCGAGTGAGCCAATTTCCTTGGTGGAGGAGCTGCCTTGCCTTGACAACCCGATAAAGCTGGATCCTTTGCTAGCAACTTCCCTTGACCTGTGTGTCTACTATCTGATTAGTGGATGTTTGTTCCATGCAGTCAGGGTTGAGCTTTATTGGTGTCAGTTGTTCTGCGATCTCCGAGGTGTCCAATAATGGTGGAAAATATGGTCGAAGGAGGTCCACATTGAAAAATGGGTGTAAGCCAAGGAAGGGTGGAGTGTTGAGATCAAAATCATTGCTACCCACAACCTTGGTGATAGTTTAAGGCCCATAGAGAAGTAGGCAGAGCTTCCAATGGGACCCTATAAGATGTTCTTTCTGCAAATATAACTAGACCTTTTCGCCAACCTGAAACTAATGCGGTACCCTGTGTTGATTATGGCACTGCTTGTACTTAGCATTGGCTTTCTGCAAAATCTCATGGACCTGTTGGTAGATGTGCTGAATCGGCTCAATAAATCTGGTGGCTTTGTCGGCATTAGAATGAGCATGGGAATAGTCTTTCTGTGTGGTTGCAAGAGGTAGTGCAACATCAATGGGACCCAAGGGTTGGAATCCCAGCCCCACCAAAAATGGGCTATGGACGGTGGAGCTATGGAGAGCCCTATTGTAACTGTACTGAACATAGGGGATAATCTCATCCCATGTACATGGATTCTTAGAGTTTTACATGCGTAGGATGTGCACAATCATCCGATTGACGACCTCTGTTGGCCATCTAATTTGGGGTGGAAAACAGTGGATTTAGTGAGCTTGGTGTTCAACAGTGACCAAAGATTTGACCAAAATGTGTGGAGGAACCTGATGTCCTGGTCAGAGATGATGGTATGTGGTATCCCAAAATGGACCCACACTCATTCAAAAGAGAACTTGGAAGTATATGTCGTTGTGTTGTTATTCTTGTAGGATGTGAGGATGACCATCTTCAAAAACCGATCAACGACCACAAATACACAATCATGGCATTTCTTTGTGGAAAAAAGGTCATACATGTAATCCATTGAGATGGAATCCCAAAGCTTCTCGAGGATAGGAAGAGGGGTGTACAAGCCTTGCTTCTTGATGGTTGGATTGGCAATGGCACAGGAAGTGCAAGATCAGATATACTTGGTGATGTCCTGACAAAGTTTTGGATAATAAAAATGTTTCTGTAGAACGAATACAGTTTTCTCTACGCCAAAATGTCCTTCCATCCGACTGTAGTGGGATTCCCAAATCATATTTTCACGCAAGATTGCAGGAACAAAGAGATGTCCCAGATGGTATAACAATTCATCTTGAATTTGAAAATAGGTGACATTCGTGCTTATACCCAAGAGCTGATAAGTGGTGGTGAAGTATGGATCTCGCTGATAAAGTTGGGGCCACTCAGATGCCTCATGTCCATAGGAATGGAGAAAAATGGTGAGTGCAGCCATGGGAGGTTGACTGAGGTAGTCAACAACACAATTTTTGCTCCCTGTCTTATATTTGATGTTGACATGGAACTGTTGCAGGTAGGTGGACCACTTCTGATGGCGATCGTTTTGAAACTTCCCTTGTGTTTGTAGGAACTGCAGAGACTTGCGATCAATGTGGATGATCGTCTCCTTTCCCAGAATGTAATGTTTCCATTGATGACATGATTGTACAATGGAATACATTTCCTTGTCATAGGTGGGGTATTTCTGGACAATATCTAAGAGTGTCTCATTATGGTATTCCACCGGATGACCGTACTGAGTGAGAAATTCACCTACAACATAGTAAGATGCATCTTTCTCAATCTCAAATGGTTCCTACAAATCAGGAAAGGAGAATACTAGAGATGAGAACAAGCGATGCTTCAGATCATAAAATTCGCATTGTTGTTCCTTCCCCCACACAAAATTTTCCCTGCCATTGCCCTTGGTCACTTGGATGAGGGCCCATGCAATATGGGGGAATCCCAACATGAACCTTCAGTAGAATTTGGCCAGTCATAGATGACTTGGATGTTAGCTAGATCAACATGTACCCCATGCTTATCAACAATGTATCCCAAGTATTGGACCCTATTCATGCCAAAAGAGCATTTTTCCAAGTTGGCATATAGCTTGTGTTGCCGCACAATGCTCAAAACCTGTTGAATATGCCGCATGTGCTCCTGCCAAGTTCTTTTGAAGATGAGGATGTCATCCAAATATACCACCACAAAAGAGTTGGTGAAGGGTATCAATACATCATCCATCAACCTCGTGAAAGTGGTTGGTGCATTTGTTAAGACAAAGGGCATGAACAACCATTCAAAGAGACCTTCTTTAGATTTGAAAGTTGTCTTCCATACATCAGTTGGTTCAATGGGAACCTGGTGGTATCCATACTTTAGCTCAATATTTTTGAAGAACTTTTCCCCCTTGAGTTTTTCAAAAAGGTCATCAATCTTACGAATTGGGTACTTGTTCTTGACTATTATTTTGCTTAATGCTTTGTAATCAATGCAAAGTCACCAGGTCTTGTCCTTCTTCTGCACGAGTACAATCGAGCTTTCTCAAGGGGAGGAGTTGGGCCTGATGTGCTCCTTTTGAAGAATATCGTAGATGTGACGCTTGATTTCATCATTTTCCATCAGCGAGCGACGATAGACTGGTCCATTAGGCAAAGGTGCACTGAGGGTTAGATCAATTGGATGCTTGACTTGGCAGTGTGTCGGTACCCTGGTGGGTGAGGAGAAGATGTCTTTGTAGTCTTCCATGATTTCATCCACTTTATTTTGCTGCAAAGAGAGCCTCTGTGTAGAGGCCATGGATGTGGCATCAAATTTTTGCTTACTGTGAGCACAAATCACAAAGAAGACGAACTTCCCAGTCTATGAAATGACCTTACTGAATTTCTTAGCAGAGATTAAAGAAATAGTGGTAGGCGATGCTACCTCTGGTATCCTATACAATTGTCTAACCAAAGTAATAATAACATTGTGGGGTCTAGACTCATACACAACATGAAGTTTCCACAAATATGGTTGTATTAAGATAACATCACAAATTTCAAGGGGATAAATATCACACAATACCTCATCTTTGAAAGGCTTGATGCCTTAGAGCAAACAACACTGTTGGCTGACACAAAGATCTCTTCCTTGACGAAGCCAACCGATGGTGTAAGGTTTTGGGTGTGGTGTCATCGGCATATCCAACTGCTTGATGGCCTCTACTGAGATCAGGTTCTTTTGACTGTTGCTATCGACAATGAAATGAAGTAGATCCCCCTTTACCCACATATGTGACTGAAAGAGGAATTCCCCTTCCTTTGGTTCTTCTGGTTTTCTTGGCTAGACTTTGGTGGCAGTGATAGTGGCACTAGGTTCAACATCGATAATCCGCTTCCCTCGTTTTGAATTTGATTCAGAGTCAAAATCGACCTCTGACTCGGAAGCCTTCAGCTCAACCATGAGTGACTGCTTGGAGTGACATTCTTCAGTGTTTTTCCAAGGGATTTTATGGTATTCACACCATTTTCCCGTGTCTTTCATCTTCTCATTGCCCTTCTTATGTTACGACATGGACTGGTTGTCCAGAGAGTGTCCATATTTTCTCTGTCCCTTTTTGTGTGGGTTGGGGTTGCATTTTCCTTGCTTCGACTGTGAGGATTTTGTAGATCCAAACATATCTATAAGTTGTACCCAATGAGGTGATGTCCATAAACTACATTTCTATTTGAATGTATCTATGAAAACAACCACGGTATTTGAGCACCAGATGTCTCTCAAAGTATTTGATACCCAATTTGGTGTGCAAGTTATGGGAAATATTGGTGAAATATGGTATTGTCTGGTCCCTTTCCTAATGTAGGGTGGTACATATAGTGTATTGGTCCTTGTAGCTTCCAACAGGGTAGTATTGTTCTTTAATGGCATCCCAGAAGGAATCCCATGTAGGGGCAACCATAAATATTCCAGATTCCTCTATGGCCCTTTTCTCAGAATAAGTATCCAACCAATCCTTAACATGGGGGATGGCCTTGAGGAGTGAAAAAGTAATATTTTCCCTATCAGAACAATTATGGACCGAAAAATACCCTTCGAGCAGATTCAACCATTTATATACAACACCTGCATCTATCAGTCCTTCAAATAATGGAATATCAAAATTTACCTATATCTTGAAGGGGGTTGCATGGATTTTTGATGAAGATGCTTCTCTTATGGGAAGCCGTCAAAGGATCTACACAAATTCGTCCATCATTTCATTCATTTTTCATGCAAGGGATTCCTCGAACAACATTTTGAAAGGATCTCCTGCTCCATCATCTTTATTTTCATCCCCCATGGGTTGTTGTCAGGCTCGGCGTGGATGATCTTGCAACCACTCGAATGGTTCGAGTCCCAACTTCTTGTACCCAGATCTTGTCAGGGACATGCACAAAGAAAAATAAATGAAGAGCAGACTGCTCTGATACCATCGATTCAGATTTAGGAGCGGAACAAATTGATTAACATACAAAATACAATAAACATAGAGATATGGAGAACAACACAGATAATCAGTGAACAATATCTTCTATTGAATAAATGAAATAGGCTAAAACTGTAAAACTACAGAACTAAAACACTTGCTCGAATGGTGGTAGCTATCTCTGAGAAGAGATGTGGCTGCTACACGCATCCGTCTGAGAAGAATGATTACAATGAGGCTCCAAAGGCCTTTTAACATTACTCATGAATTCCAAAACCCTAGACATCCAAAAACCTAATCCTAGGAGATGAACCGCCAAAAGTTATGTGGGCCCCTATGGGTAAGTTGGTACCTCAACTTCTCGGGGTCATAACTTTTGCATACGACCTCTGTTGTAGGCGCGTGATAGCCTGTCAATAGGTCTTTTTGAGAAATATGCATTACACCATCAAAATTTGAATCCATTTACAGTTTGACTTTGGCGAGCCCCAAAAACACTGTTTAGGGCCCCAAAACGGCCCTTGAAGTACAAAAAGATGTGCTGACATGAAAACATACAAAATAAGCCAGTTGGATTAGGTGGGAGGCCACCAGTATCCACTTGGAAGATGTGTAGGGCTTCAGACAACCCCCAGAAGTGTAGATCCCACAATTACAAATAAGTATAGAAGAACGTGTTGAACTAAAAATTGTCAAGAGGAGCCAGTTGGAATAGGTGGGTGGCCACCAATATCCACCTGGATCATGATATTTCGCAAGAAGTATATGTAAGTTCTGATTGTTCTTTTCCATCAACATCTTCTTTAATTTTGAATAGAGGTGAAGAAAGTTGTCATATCTTAGAAAATACTACATCTATCTTAACAAAGAAAGAGATTCAATCTGAAAGTTGTGTTATTAATATGGAACAATTTTCTCATAGTTTGATTGATGATAATCAAGATGAATTTATGGGAGATTCTATTATTGATCACTCTACTAATTCTCCATCAAAATCAATTTTTGAATCTTCCC
Source organism: Picea sitchensis (assembly GCA_010110895.2). Lineage (NCBI taxonomy): Eukaryota > Viridiplantae > Streptophyta > Pinopsida > Pinales > Pinaceae > Picea > Picea sitchensis. The sequence continues at coordinate 4,737 of SNQJ01S0091318.1, read as the reverse complement.
ATTTTGATAAATATTTTGATATGCTCTTGTCTTTATCTTTTAATAATGAACATAGTTTTGTTTTGAATAATGCTTTGTGTTCAATAAATCATATAACAAATATTAATAAAGTTATGCTAGGAGAAGAGACTAATACATAATGTTCAAAATTGAAACCAATTATAGATATCCTAATAGAAGCATAATTGCCATTTGAAAAAGTTGTTTCTTTAATAGATGCCTTTCATTTCATTTCATTTCATTTCATTTCATTTCATTTCATTTCATTTCTTCTTCATATTATTCCTTGTATCGTGATGTATTCGATGGTTGTGCTTCACATGTAATCATTCCAAATTATTTGGAATCTAATTCTGCATGGCCAAAATTTAATAAGGTGCAAGATGGAAATAATCTATATTTAGTAAACGAAAAGAATATGGCTCCTTCCCATGAATATTTTGATATAATTCCTTATACATCTTCTACATGGGAGGAGGGAAATTCTACAATAAACACATTTCACAAAACATCTTTTATTGATTCACCTATTTTTGTGATCAATGAAAAATCTTCTTGTCATAATCAAGCAAGTAAAAACTTTAATCTATCAAATGATGTTAATGTCCACTGTCCTAATAACAATGATTTGGCTTATTCAAGGAAGAATGATACTTTATACACATGATTTGATCTTATTGACTCATCACACATTGGTTATTTAAATTTCAAGTTTAGGAAAACATATCAAGAAAAAAGTTACATCATTTTCAACCAATGGTTATTTCTAACTCTCATGATCTTGTTACAATCTCTGAGATTAATCATGTTAATATTCTTCCACAAGATATTGTTCATATCAATTTTTCTCATGATCATCACTCATCTATAGATTCCTTCCAACTTTTGTTCAATACTCATTGTATATATCATGATAGAATAGAAGCTTGGTTAGAGAAATCTTTTCATGAAATATTTCCTGTAAATATTAGTGTTCTTTTCTCGCCCATTTTTGGTGCTTCATGTAACTTATTTTTGTTTCATTTATTGCTTCTAATTTATAATGTACATATGTTTGCAGGTTTAAGAAAATATGATTGGCTACATTGGAAATTTGATTTTACATAGTTTTTATTGCTAATGTAGATTAGAATAGGTTAGAAGTAGTCGAATTTGTTTGTTTTTTTCAAGTAGATTATCTTTCTTTTATTCACTCAAATAGTGTAGTTATGAAGGGATGTGTCATACTCAAGTTGGAGTCAAGTTATCAAAAAGATACATTCATGAAAGTTTTCCTTACCTATATTCATTCTTGATTATTCTTCATTCTTCATCCTGATTACATTTATTAAACATCACTTTTATGTTCTATCTTTAACTTTTATCAGTAAATCATTACAACAAATTTGATATAAAATGTTTAATACAATATGTTTTTCAAAATATGAAAGAAAGAATCGTTAAGGAGAATAAGGTGCAAAGAGGTTGACCTTTATTACACATTAATTTATATTCACAATACTTTATATTCTTTTAATGTGTAACTTATTTGTGTCACCATGGGGTGCACCAGTTATTTTTGTTAGAAATAAGGATGTATCACGGAGACTTGGTATTGACTATTTTCAATTGAACAAAGCGATGATCAAGAACCAATATCCGTTTCCAAGGATTGAAGATCTGTTTGATCAGATGAAAGGAGTAATAATGTTTTCAAAGTTCGAATTGAGATTAGGATATCACCAGTTACGAATTAAAGAGGAATATATGCCTAAGGCCGCATTTAAGATGAGATTCATACACTATGAGTTCACCATTTTACCGTTTGGATTGACAAACGCCCTAGGGGTATTCATTATTTTAATGAATGGGGTGTTTCGTGAATACTTGGACAAGTTTGTTCAAGTATTTATTGATGACATACTGATTTATTCTTGGATGAAAGAAGAGCATGATGAACACTTGATATTGGTTCTACAATGTCTAAGAGAAAATAAAGCTATCAAAATGTTCTTTTTACAAATCAAAGATACATTACTTGGGACATATCATATTTGGAGAAGGTATCACTGTGGATCCAATGAAAGTAGAGGCTATTATGGAATGGCCTACACTAATGAATGTACATGAAGTATAGAGTTTTATGGGTTTAGTAGGATATTACCGACGATTCATCGAAGGTTTTTCGAAGATAACAAACCCAATCATGGAATTGCAATGACTCCTCTATGTTGGTTTTATTTATTATTACGAAGAGATTGTGTTTTTATATTCCATCCCTTATCCTTTAGTTATTAGTCTGTGCCTGAGCAATCGACCAGGAGATGAATTGACCATCCTCACTCCGGTGTTTAAATACCTATAAATTCAAATTCCCTACTTTCATGTGCATTGATAATAAGTGAAGGTTAAATTTCACCCAGCTATCTATCCCTTACTTATCTATGTGTTTTCCTTTATGATTGATCTCTAATATTGTTCCTTCTTGTGAGTGATTAACTCAGTGATTTGAATTACCAATCCTGTAATTTTAAAATCTGCGTTTGAATGTTTAATCCTTGTTGCGATTAACTTATCTTCTACTCCTGCGATTGATTTGTTTCTTGCTGCGATCTTCTACCGCTTTTTTGTTTTTCTTCCTGGAGTCATCGCCTACATTATTCTTGGCTAGAATGTTTACAATTTAAAGGTTATGTGATGTAGGAGCATCGCTCCACCTCAACAATGCGTCATCATTCCATCACATCAACGCACATTTCAGAGAAGGAGAGGCACCAACCCTCCCATTTTTAAATTTGAAATCTAATCCCATATGGATTCATGTTGTAAGGTCGAGTGAATACCAAGCCATGTCTTTGTACAGGAAAAAGTTAAGGTCACCTTTAATGGTTGACAAGGTGATGGATCTAAGTTCAATTTAGACTAGATGGCCATTTATGAAACTTCAATGTAATATATGAGGTTAGGTGGAGAGGATAAGCTCGTAGAGCCCTCTTTTGTAAGGAGATATGGTATCAGATTTCAGGATGAAAAAAATTAGGAGTAGGAGGATTCTGAGAGGAGAGCCTGAGAAGCTCGAGAGCTCAGAAATAGGAGTAGGATAAATAGCTAAGAATCTGCTATAGTCCAGTCTATGTACACATTTGTAAACATACATACATCTTAATACAAAGAAAAACAGTTTTTCCTGCACATAGTGTGTTTATGTATTTGTGTTTATGTGGTTCATGAATATATGTTGTAGGTGTATGATAGGTTTCATCTGCAGTAGGAAGATATATTTATCTATCTTTGTTTGAGTTTGAAGCATCGTTCTAGATTCTTTGGGCCATGCAAGGAGTGCACAACAAAACATTGGAAGTTATGTAGCCAGCGCAAGGAGTGCGCATATCAACTCTACAGAGTCATTGAAGAATGTGCCATGAGGGCACACAAAAGTGATAAGAACTCAAAGAGGAACCTCAAGGTTATTGAATACCTTGAGGAGGATTTGTGTAGAGAAAGCATAGAGAGACAAAGTTACTAAGAACTCTGTAGAGCTCTGCCAGGTGGTCATCGAGTGGGTGAAAGTGTTCACAAAGAGAACTCTTTGTCGAGTTTAGGGAGAAGAGTATCAAAGGAAGATACCCACAGAGCTATTGAACACTCTGTCGAAAATGCTCAACAATGTGTGCTTTGAGTAGGAGATTGCTAGGAGGGCACGAAGTTTTCCTTTGAAAGGAAACATAAGGGCCGAGACCCTTAAGATACTGAGTGAATTGAAAAGCTTAGAAGAGATAATGCAAGGATTGTGTGGGAGAAAGACTTATTCTAAGTCCTAAATGATCCGGATTTTATGAGAAACAAAAAATGAATACAGATTATTAATAGGTGCTTAACAAAAAATAATAGAGATATAGTAAAACTAGTTTTCTATTCAATAACGAAATAAGATGAAACTGTAAAATGCTACAGAAACAAGCTTGTTGGAATGGTGGCGGCTTATCTCTGAGAAGATATGTGACGGCAACGCGCATTCGCAATAAGAAGGTTACAATGAGGCTCTGAAGGCATTTTTACAATAAGAAAGAATGCCCAAAACCCTAGACATCCAAAAACCTAACCCTAGGAGATGAAACACCAAAAGTCATGTGGGCCTCGTTTGGGTAAGCTAGTACATCAACTTCCTGGGGTTGTAACTTTTGCATACGATCTCCGTTTTAGGCGTGTGAAAGCCCGTTGGAAAGGTATCGCCGAGGAGATTCATTTTGGGGGATCAATTATGCCTTTGGATATCATTGAGGAACTGGATACCAAAAAACCTTCATTTAGGCCCTCAAAATGGCCCTAGAAGTAAAAACTACTAAAAATAGTAAATTGCCAAAAATGTCAAAAAACTGTTTTGAGCCAGTTGGAAAAGGTGGGTGGCCACTGATATCCATATGGATCAATCCTACCTCCTTAGGAAGCAATGGTATCCATTGCATTGAGGTACCCCATTAGATGAGGAAATTTCTACTGAATTTGGCCCCGGATGAGCCACTTTCCTTGGTGCAAGAGCTGCCCTGCTTTGATGACTCGATAAAGTTGGATCCTTTGTTGTCGAGCGCCCTTGATCTGTCTGTCCACAATATGATCATTGGATGCCTGTTGTATGCAGTTGGGGTTGAGCTCTGTTGGTGTCAACTGTTCTTCTACTTCTGAGGTGTCCAATAATGGTGGGAAATAAGGGCGAAGGAGATCCACGTTGAACACTGGGTGCAGGCCAAGGAAAGGAGG
>SNQJ01S0091317.1:32766-61845 GCA_010110895.2 Picea sitchensis | reverse complement strand
ACACTTCCTTCAGCAAGGGCGCACTGTTATATCATTGTAGCCATAGACTACTTCACGAAGTGGGTCGAAGCTATGCCAACGTTTAAAGATGATGGAGAGACTGCATCTCTCTTTTTATTCAACTAGATAATAGCAAGGTTCAGCATCCTGAGAGAGATTGTCACTAACCATGGAAGTCACTTTCAGAACCAGATGATGACCGAATTAACATCAAAGCTTGGGTTGCGGCAAGAACATTCGTCACCCTACTACCCCCAAGCAAATGGTCAAGTGGAAGCTGTAAATAAATCTCTTAATACCATCCTATAGCGAATTATCAACTCAACCAAGTCAAATTGGCATTTGATGTTATACTCAACATTATGGGCTTACCGAACGTCTGTTAAGACTACAACCTGTTTCTCACCTTTTCAACTCATTTACAGGTTGGAAGCAGTCTTACCTATAGAATGTCAAATCCCATCCCTAAAATTGGTCGTACAGTTATTGCCAAACACTTCTCCACTTGAAGAATGGTTATTATACCTTAAGCGGCTCAATGAGAAATGTCGTGATGCGGACCTGGCCAACGAGGCTCACAAACAAAAAGTCAAGTGTCAGTATGATCAATCCATTTGTCCTCCGATTTTCTCTAAAGGTGACCTTGTCTTGGTCTATGACCAAGATAAGGACCCCCTGGGGGCAGGAAAATTCAAACCCGTGTGGTTCGAACCTTTCATCATAAAAGAGGTTCTAAAAAAGGGTGCTTATCGTCTGGTTGACTTTGAGGGAAATTCTTTGGCGGAGCCTAGAAATAAGATCTACATCAAGAAGTATTACTCATAGGTAGGTCACCTTGGGTAACTTTTTGTAACATATGTATAATCTTTGTACTATTACTTTCTAGTTTCTTTTAGTATTATGGACGTGTCATTTTGATGTTATCTTTTATCACTGTGACAGATGTCAAGTGAATCAGAGGTGTTCATTGGGTATGCAGACGCTACTAGCCAACACACTCGGAGGCTTCCCTCCGTAGCTTGGGTAATTTTTACACCTCGAGGCCAGTTATTATCTTTCGGAGGTATATGCTTAGGAAACACCACAAACAATGTTGTCGAGTATAGTGCAGTTATTGAGTTGCTTTGTGATGCCTTGTCATTTGGTATCTCTCATCTCCAGGTCTATTTAGACACTCAGCTAGTTGTGTCTCAGTTAAATAGAGTCTATCATGTTCATGATCCGATTTTACACCGGCGATTCCTTAGGGTACATCTCTTAGAACGAAGCTTTGATTATATTACATATTTTCATGTTCCTAGGAGATTAAACCAATTTATAGATACTCTAGCTAATCAAATTTTAGACTGGCATCTCACACACATATAAAAAGACATACACATAAACACGTAAATACATTTTTAAAGGCAAATATGATCCATAAGACACAAAAAGACATAAAAATCCATATATAATATCATAATCATTAGAGTACATAAGTGGACGCAAGCACCTCAAAAAATATGACCAATAACAAGTCATGGGGCTTATGCCCTCAAAAAATATGTATATATGGAGCTATCAAAATCTAGATTAACTAAGGTCAAGGCCTGTGGGCCCTGCTGTAATAATCAACAGCATTTGCCAAATGCTGACACATTCAGACCCATGTCCATGGTGCCCCCACTACATGAGGCTGCATGGATGGTGGCAGATCCTCAATCTCTACCATAGGGATGGTGCAAGTGAGCGAGGTAAAATTTCGCTCAACTCTTCTCAAAACCCTCTCAGCCTCACTGGCTGGAAGCTCTCTTGTTGTTGTTGGTCCCCCTGTGGCGGCAGGTGCGACCCCTGGTCAAGGACGACGCCTATTCCTCACATAATCCACAGGTCCTAAGGGTCCCACATCTGCACACAATAGACATGTATCTGTCAAACACTCTGGTATAAATAAATGATATATAAAAAAAAAACAACACAAAAATTATATATATTTCAAAAAAAAAAATGATGCAAACTTACCCATCTCGCCTCGCTCTTCGCCTGGAGGTACAGGGATCTCGGGATCTCTCGAGAAATCAATCCCAGCATAAGGATAATCCTCTATGGCTGGGATCTACCGCAACAACCAAGCAAATAAGTCGTCATCAAAGGACTCATTGGTCCTTCCACCACCCTATCGTGGCAGCAACACTACCCATCTGCAAATCGCAGGAAGAGAGGCCCGATGTCCTCGTACCACCACTTGAGGAATGAAACTAGGAACTCTTTCAAAAATGAAAGAGCATAGAATCTTCCCGAACCCGAATTTCCTCTACATCTACAACTGGCAATCTAGCAGCTGCCTCTTCATACAATCCAACAGTGTAGTGCTCCATTCAAATATCTGTGCATTTAAGCACTGGACTGCACAATTCATCTGTGCACGGGATGCCTGATGTAGAGATGTAGAACCAGTCATCCACCCAATAAGCAACACAATCGCCCGTAGTGATAGATCGGTGATCCTGCTTATTGGCACCTGTGATCTCGATCAGTCTATACCAACCTCACAATAAAGTCCTATCAATTTCAATATATTATGAGGCCCCGAAGGAAATGTCCGAAAATTGACTGGTTCCCCTCTTCTGGAGAGGCCAGTCAAAAAGTATATATCCTCTGTAGTGGGCACCAGTGACTGCCCCTCTAACATAAAAGCATATGCGTCAAGGTGCCAGTATTCAACCAAGGCATTCAGTAGCCTAGGTTGTGCTCTCATGAAAGGACACAAAAAAAACTTGAGCAAGCCACATTGCATTAACACTGCCACAGCGTTAGGGTCTTCCCCAACTGGTGCGCTAATATCATTGTGCCCTCGTTCTCTCCATTACACATACATCCTGCACATGGGAAAATTTTCAGAGGGTTAGGCCTTGCTTTTTAATCCTTTTTTCACTCATGGGAGGGTCCACGCAGGTTGTTGTGATGACAGTCACCTGTACACACACTCTGACATCAGATAGAGCAAGTGTACACACTGGCTGTCATAGGACAGCCCACATGGACCTAAGGCCGGCATTTTAAAGGTCAACGCCCCCCCAAGAAACCAAATTAAATGCATAAATAAAGAATTAAAAAGCAAAAGGAGGTAGTTTATACTTACTTGGTCTAGACGGATGGTCATTTTGTCCATTGTAGCTCCTGGAATCACCACTTTTATCAAAGGGGGTTTTTTGCTCCAGAGTTAATTTCCAAATCAACAATGGTGATAATGAGCTACCAGCTTCTATTTATAGACTTTTTGGCCCTTTTTTGTCACTTTTTTGGCCCCCCTTATCATTTTCTCTAAATTGAAAACCATTTAGAGTGATTCAGGAGTTTCTATGGAAGGTTACGTTCAGGTATCAGGACATTTTTTGGAGTTTTGGGTCACTTTTGACGGTCCGTGGGAAAAACTTCAAATGGTCAACTTGAGCATATAAGTTAGGTTTCCACCCCTACTTTTGTATCTCATTGTCTTTATCTCTTTGCCATAGGATCAATCCCATCAGGTTGCGACACAGGAACCATCATTGTTGCTTTAGAAGTGTTGTGATTTGGTGATAGAGCTTACCGGAACATGGATGCCCTAAGTAGATCCCGGTTGCATTATGGTGTCCATGCCGTCACTAATGACTGTAGGCTCGGGAGTCCTTTTAGTTTTTCCTGATTACACATTTGAGCCTCATTTGCATGACTCTTGACCTCACCCACGGGATTCCCAAAACATAACGGGTCTTCTTTTAAGCCCTTTTCAGACCCTCTAAACATGAAAAAATTGTTGAGTGATCTTGTGGCCTTTCATGCTCGTTAAACTGAAATTTGAAATCACGTCTATTGGTGGTATTTTACCCCTTTTTCAGTCCAGATGGTCAACTATACAAACAAAGATATACTCTAAAGAACTTCGGTTCTCTAGAAGAGTACTCTCAGGTATAATTTTAACCCTTTTTCGGGCCTGAGGGACCAAATTTACGAAAAAGGAACCCCCACGGAGTCCATAGTTAAGCTCTTTTCAGACTCCCTAAAATTGAAAAGATCATCGAGTGACCTTATTCTTTCACACTCGTTAAAATGGTCCAGAAGAACATTCCTGACGGAGTCCATAGTTAAGCTTTTTTCAGACTCCTTAAAAATGAAAAAAATGGCCGAGTGATCTTGTCTTTATCACACTCATTAAAATGGTTTTGAATAGACATCTTGTTGTTGCTAGTTTACCCCTTTTTCGAATCGACTAGACTACCTTCAAAAAAGGTACCCCAGTGGAGTCTCCTTTTACATTTTTCAAACTCTCTAAATATGAAAAATCGCCAAGCTTACCTTCTCTGGGCTCATTAAACTTACATCGAAGGACGTTACCATTGTGTGTCTTATTAATCGCATTTGCATACCTGCATCTCTGGTCTAATTCCAGCTCCATGTTTCTCTCAACTAAACCATCTGAAGCATGCTTTATACACAAGCCCTGTAGCACTTTGCCTCTACGTCCTGACACCTTTGGCCCTAGGAGGGATTTTTTCCGAGTGTCCTTGCTTTGAACATCATCCTTGTCCTTGCACCTCGAACTTATATGTTTGTGACACCCATCCCTCATTTGTAACGTAACATTCTTTCATTCTTTTTTCAAAATTATTGAAAAAGCCAAAAAAAGTAAAATATACCCCAAAAAGAGGAAGGGAAAAGTATTTTCTTTGTATTGGCAGCACAATGAGTCGCCCTTGGATAAAGCACATATGTTCATTTTTTTGTCAAACCCTGGGATTTAATATGAACTTAGGAAGTTGTTCCCGCTACATTGAGTTGTGTCCTCCTCCGTTTGGTTATTCTTCCAAACATATGGAGAGTTTGTGTTGCCTTCCGCCTCATAAACTTATGTTAATGCCATGTTTCCTGAGTCTCATCATTTGTCGTGCTATTGTCCAAGGGAAGTTTTTACCAAGTTTGAGTTAGCCCCTCTACAGTTTGTCTCTTTCCCTCATGCCCGGCCATCCTGAAAGTCCAATCAAGTCTTTGTTCGAAATCAATGAAGCCTTCAGTCTGATCATCAATATTCTCTAGTCCATGACCGACGAGCCGTCGAAGACCTCTGGGTAGTGAAGTCGTACACTCATATTACACTCCTACCCTATTTTTGAAGATTTTGAAGTTGTTGCTCGAGCTCTGAAAACCTCATCTCCAGCCGTTAGGCCTTATCATCTTCTAGAAGATGGATACTCTACATGTATATATTTTTTATTTCGATGTGTAGCTCCGTTGTGTATTGCTCGCGACTACACTTTATATAGTTATATGACATGGATCTATAGTGTATTTGATTGGTAGCCATGATTTTATTTCATCCTGAGCATGGGTATGCCCTCCTCGGTGAGACAATTATTATTTTACAGAAGGCACCTCTCGATTTCTGGTCCCTGGGCTCACTTGTTTGGAACGTTGGTGAAGATTGTTAATGTATTTTTGCCATCAGATGCTCTTCTGACCTCACACATTAAGGGGCATCTGTTATAACCCTAATTTACACCAGACATGCTTACCTGGCATCAGGCCATCTTAGATTCCTTCTTTTCCAAAACACTACTGAACAACTCTTCTTAAAAACCCTTTTTATAAAGGCCCACATGCCTTGCTCCATTAATGCACGCATGTACATGCTAGCTGACCCAAGACAGCCCGTGTGTACCTACAAAAGCATGAAAAAAAGAAAGTTGTTGACGGAACACACAGCTTGGGTAAGTTAACTAAACCTTTCAGCCATGCATGGCTGGTCATTCGACCAAATACCTAGCTCCTTCTAACCTATAAAAGAAGGGGTAGGGGTCCCATTTGAAAGGAGGAGAATCATAGTAATGAAACTACACCCGATTAAGCTTTCCCTTTGTCCCAACCTTTAGCCATCCTTGTACAAAGAGAAGTATAGAGGAAAGCAGTTGGAAGACAGTGGAAGAAGAGACCAGGACCAGGATTGAGGAGTAGTAACCGACTTTATGATTGTAAGGTATCATTGTGAAGTTAATAAAAGAATTGCTTTTCCCATCCCACCATATGAGATTGTCGTTATTGGAATATTGATTGTATGATTGATTAAATTTCTAACCCATTAGTTCATAGATCAAATGCATGTGGAGTTCTTTGTTTGTCTTTAGTGAATGCAGGTCAGCATTGGGAGGAGAGTTGCAGTCAAATAATGACCAAGCGCGAAAAGGGATCGACATCAAACATGAAAAATAAGGTACATCAACTTAATCTCTTGAACCTTGTATTTACATATGAGTAATGGGGGTTTAGGCACGGGATGATGGTAAAAAGTAAGAATCTTTAGGTCATTTCTGCATGCATGATAAAACCCTTAGTGCTAGTCCATAGGAGGGATTTCCCACCCACAACAATGGGAAGTCCCCCACAGTCACCTTTGTAAATACCTAGGAAAGATCACTAAGGTTACCAACTCACAGTCAGCCTTGAGGGGGTATAATTGACATTCAGGACCAAACGTATGGACAAGATAACAAAATATGAAGCTCTTCCAGAGGATTGAAGACAAGTGGACCGGAAATACTCCTGAGGACCTTGAACAGATTCGAGATTAACGAAGCACTTAGACCAAATGAACCAGTAAAACACAAGAAAAACCCCCCAATGTACACTCGTTCCACTATGATTGGTCAATCTTTGGAGAGGTAATCTGCGTTGCTCTTATGCACGCAACCTCACATTTATCCCCTATGTTAGAGAGGGTTCCTAACTATGCCTATATGAAAGTTGCATTTTGTCCCTCTTTAGTGTTCTACAGTCTTGTGTAGTAGTCGTGGACAATTTAATCACTTTTCCTAGTCCAAAAACTCTAGCTCTAAGTTATTGTTGGTGTACTAAAAACAAAAATGTCTAATTAATTTTATTAGCACATTGGTTGATATTAATATTTTTTTTTACTCATAAGGGTGTATGAAGGTGAAACTAATGAAGTGATGACTTGACTCCAAAATGATGCAAAAAGAATGAAATGCAAATATTTTTCTTTCAATGAATCCTATCTGCAGGAAGGAGAAAATATATTTTTCTTCTTAATGAAAGAAACACCCAAAAACATGCAACTTTCACTTTTATTTTTTCAAATGGAAAAATGTTGGTGTGGGCCAATTTTGGGGAGCAATTAAGGAATTTTTTAAGGAATCGAGGCAATGCCAAAAAATAAGAGAGTGCGTTGGAAACAAAGGAAAAGGAGCACCGAGAAAAATAAGTGGACAAACTGTTGCAAAGCAGTTATAAAGTGGACAAGTGTCGACTTGGAGCAATGGTTGGATCGAGGACCAGCCGATATTAAGTCAAGGAGAAAGTGGAAAAACCTAATCCACTTAGGGTTAGGGTTTTTGTAAGGGTTTTGTCCCAGTTTTGTATAAGTGGAATGTATTAGGACGAGGGTGTGGTTGTTTCCCTTTTTGTGAGGTGTATTGTTGAGGTTGTAGTAGATCCTTGAGTTGAGTAAGGGGTATTGTGGAGAGACTTTTGTGATCTTTGGAGATCGAATGTAATGGCAGAAGAAATGTACAGTGCGTAGCACTATATATTATAAGAATATGAAGAAAAAGCCCAAGCAACAAATCTTTGCGGACGTAGCCCCAGGGGGGTGAACCACGGTATATCTGTGTTTTGTGTGAATGTATGCAGTTTTTTTTATTGTATTTGCTTTAATAAGTTTATTATGAACATGTTAAATGATAAAGGAAATAGCAATGTGCACTAAGAATAAACTAATGGAATCTACATACCAGCTCTAAATAAATGAATATTATAGCTAGTGTTTAGATCTGAAGCTTATGGTACAATAGATAAATACTTGTCATTGAACACATGCAGCTATAATGGTTAATGAAGTCCTATTAGAATAGTTGTGCCAGTGGTTTTGAGTAAGATCTAATGAGGGTTGGAGGACTAACAACAAGTATATCCAATGCCTCTAAGAGAGAAATACATCCCATCCCATGGTTGCAGACATCTAAGTCCTGTGGCCACCCATAGAAGCCATCTCAGATGAGACTGCGTAGTGCACTTTGTGTATTGTGTTGCATTATGGTATCCAAAAAGGCCAATGGTCGAAAGGGTTGTTGGTAATCCTGTAATTATAACCTAGGTCAGCCCATAGTAAACCAACAATGGTTCTGTTGTCAGTTGGAACTTAGAAGATTAGATTGGGAGGGATGTATCACGCAGTATAGTGTGAGGGATTAAGAAAGGGTATATTTTTAGGTTGTAACCCCATGAAAGAGAAGATTGAAAAATGGTTGATAGTCTAGGAACTAGAGTTTTCCCATAAAGATAATAGAAGCTCTAGGTTTAAGCCAAGACAATATTTGGAAAGATACGTATTTAGCAAAATACACGAGAGTTTCTTTAGTGAGTTTCCCACGCTATTGCAAGAGTTGATAACATGGTTGAAAGATACCCATCAGATGAATAGAGTTAGATCAGTGGAGTGGACAGAAGAAAGTATCGCGCGGTTGAAAAGGGTAAATAATAAATTCACACGTGCAGTAGATTTCTGGCTAGATGGCGTTGTAGTGGGGTATATAACTGAGTTTGTGTAGATACATCAAAGTCTTATAGTGTAGAAGAGAAGGATATTCTTAAGGGTCCAAGGGGAAGTGATCCAAAATTGGATCCACGAGCTTGATAGGGCTCAAAAAGGACTAAAAATAAAAGTTCTTAGAATGGATTCAAAATGAACGTGTAAATAGGCCTCATCAATACGAACCGAACGCAACTTGAACAGGCTCAAATGGACATCGTATGCTCCAGATATGGCGATCTGTTCATTTTTCCAAACAGGCAAAAAAATGATGACTGTACAGTTTATACAGTGCCACGTGGCAGTTGACTGTACAGGTCGTATGGTCATACAGCTAACATGGAAGGCATAGTTGGCGTTGATGTGGTAGCATCTGGAGGTGACATGTGGGATATGACCATATAGTGACATGGACAGGTTGTCAATGTGGAAGGTATACATGGACCAATTAGGGAGTGACACATGTCACCACTGCAAGGGTGACACGTGGCACATCCATATGACACATGGCAGGTACAATGGCTGACACCTCGGAAGATAGATAGTCGAATGATCTTCTGACACGTGACAGATTATGTGGATGAGTGGTATATATGGTGCCACGTGGCCCAAACATGGGTTTTCACATGGCACTCATTCATTGGTTCGTTGGTTGCAAAAATATTGGACTTCATGAGGTTCAATCATGCGACCTCCCATCAGGCTACATTTTGGCAGGGTCGGGCTAGCCAGCCCGCCCACACTATGGATCTTAACCCTAAATCTCTTTACTTGTATTTAAATTTGCATGTGGATTTGTTTGGGCACGGAAAGGGTTGGGGATTGGCCTCATCCCTTGGTTTAAACTCCCCATACGACCCTTCATATGTGACCACTCTACTTACCATGGCATGCACATAACGGTTGGGGACTAGCTCCAATCCTATGGGATTACCATATGAATCGGTGGCTCCACCTTTACACTTGGCACTCGGATAAATGGTTAGCACTCGATAGGTTGGGCTTTCCCACCAACCAGGGTGCTAGTCCAGGGGCTACTCCATCGGGGGGTTTAACAACCAAATGTGTGTGGAGCTTCAGGATCTGGGCATATGGCAGGTAATATGACCAGGGGCCAAGAAGTAAGGGGCCAGTGCACCAAGAGAATAGCGCATGGACACATGGAGACACCCCACATGACCAGGAACCCTATGAAAGGGGCTTGCACCCTGTTTTTGGAATATTTTAACTATATTATATGATTTTTTGGGTATTATTTAGCAGTTTTTGGAGATTTTGGTCATTTTTGGGAGATATTGGGCTCTTTTTGAGGCCAGATCTTGGGGGGGAATTTGGGAGATGGTTACCAAATTTAGATATATATAAACTAGGGCTTATTGAAGCCAAGGGGGAAGATTCAAAGCAGGTTTATGCTAAAGATTTTCCAAGCCAGAGCCATTTTTATGTAGGGAAGCTATTGAGGAGTTCACCTTTGCGGGCCATTTCTGGGAGCTTTGTTCATCGAATTTCAATTTTGTTTCTTTTGTCGAGTTCCAAAGATCTGGTAGAACAAGACAAGATTAGTTTGTAACCTTTTTGGCATTGTTGTGATGTACTTTTTAAGCTTTTGAACAGAAATAAGAAATTCTCACCCACTAAGACAAAGGCCTAGAGACGTAAGCGAGATTGTCGAACTCCGTTATCACATTGGTGTTTATGGTTTGTTTATCCTCATGCTTTATTTCAGATCTATAAATGTTTATATGGTAGTTATGTTTCTTCTATAATTATTCCTCTCTCATTCAGCTTCCTAAATGGTTTATTAACACATGCTTAATAACTCAACCATTGTCATTTAAAAGATCTTTTCGAATCAAGTGGTATCAGAGGTAGTTGACGTTTGGATTTGAGTTTTGCATGTTAACCAGGGAAAAGCTACATCATGGTGAAGGCGATATTATTGAAGATAATCCATTGATTGGATTGATAAATAGAGCTTATCAAAGCGAGAAAATGGCATCGGAAGAGGGACTTTCTGAGGATGAGAAAGAGTTTTGAAAAACTTTCTTCGCCATGTCGAAGATGATGAAGGTTTTGTATGAAGATTACTTGGAACGAAATAAACCAAATCTGGGTGAATCTTCAAAGGGAAAATGTGAAGAAGGAGAGGATCCTCCTCAAATTCCTCCTTCACCTCCATCTTCACCTCCTTCTTCTCCTTCTTCTTCAAGTTCAAGTTCTAAAAGCACCGCAAAGAAGCATGTTCATAAACATAAGAATGAAATGCCTTTATCAAAACATGATGTTAAATTCGAATTACCCATGTATGATGGTGAAGTTAATACAGAGAGACTTGAAAATTGGGTCAGGAAGATGGAGTTTTATTGTAGTGTGCAACAAATCAAGGATGAGGCAACTCATATCAAGTTGGCATTGCTTAGACTTGCAAGCACAACACTCATCTGGTGGCAAATCAAGTTGCAAAATGGCATGCAACAAGTGGGTAATGTATTTCCGTCATGTAAAAGTTTTATTTCTACACTTAGAAAGCAATTCTATCCTTTGGGTTATAAAGAGAAAGCGTTAATTGAATGGCAAGCTCTTAAACTAAGAAAAGGACAAACAGTGCAAGAAAACACATATGAATTTTGTAAAATGGCATTGATGTTAAATATTGCTTTACATACCCAAGAAACTCTTATGAAGTATATAGGAGGTTTACCTGCACATATTCGAAACATTGTATTCATCTTTGGACCAACTAATCTTGATGAGGTTTATGTTCAAGAGACATACATTGAAGTAGGGAAAACAGGTGTTGGTGTATCAGGGGAATCGTCTTCAAGGAAAGAGGAAAAAAGGAAGTGGCATGGCAAGAAGGAAAATGCAGTGACAAGAAAGGAAGAGAAGCCCTCTTACAAGCATTGCAAGAAAGAGGGGCATGATGAGGACCGTTGTTGGCAATTGCATCCCGAGAAGAGACCGAAGTGGTTCAACGAAAAGAAAGGGAGGCAAACAGTTGCGGAAACAACACGACCCATAGACTTGGGATCGGATTCAGGTGATGAATCTAAAGTCTCATTGGTTGGTATGACATGTAGAATTGGTGAAGGATTCGATTGTAGAAGTAAATTGTTTCACATAAGGGTCATCATGAGGCACACTAAGGTTGACACATTGATAGATAGTGGATCTCAATCTAACTTAATTTCAGAGGAATTGGTTAAGCAATTGGGATTAAAAACATAGATGCATCATAAGCCTTACACACTTAAATGGATAAGCAACAATCATCAATTGCACATAACAAAGCAGTGCANTCTCAATCTAACTTAATTTCAGAGGAATTGGTTAAGCAATTGGGATTAAAAACATAGATGCATCATAAGCCTTACACACTTAAATGGATAAGCAACAATCATCAATTGCACATAACAAAGCAGTGCACATTAAAATTTGCAATCTCATCTAAGTTTGTAGACGAGGTAACATGTGATGTGTTGCCACTAAGTGAATGTGGAATGGTCTTAGGCAGTCCATACTTGTATGATCATAAAGCAATCTTCTACAGGGAAAAGAATCAATATCATTTAACCAAATTAGGTCAAGAATATGTGGTTCATGCTCATCATTTAAAGGCAAATATCTCTCTTCAAACTATGGAACAATTAAGAAAGGAATATCAAGCAAGAAACACACCTATAATTGTTTCAAATCAAGTAATCGATCTTAAGCAAGAACATGAGATGATTGTAGAATGGAAAATCAATCACATTTTTCTTCAAGATAAGTTATTGTCATGCAAATATTACAAACATATCAGCTCATTTGCAGTCATATTTTTTATGTTATCATTATTAATGTTGTCTGCGTGGATGATAGTGGCTTCAGTAAGATGTGATAGGGTACACATGGCTAACAATATGATGTCAATTATCATGATTGTGTTACAGTTAATCTTGATGAGACAAGTGCATAGGACAGAGTTCAAAGACAGAGAATAAGTCGGGTGACTTATCCCGAGCTTGATGATTGTTTAGTAACCTTTTGGGGACCAAAAGGTCTTTAGTGGGGAGGTGTGATCCAGAATTAAATCCAGGAGCTTGATAGGGCTCAGAAAGGCCTAAAGATCAAAGTTATCATAATGGATTCAAAATGGGCATGTGGCTAGGCCTTGTCGATACAAACCCAACGCAACTTCAACGGGCTCAAACGGACTTCGTATGCTCCAGATATGGAAATCTGTTCATTTTTCCAAATAGGCAAAAAAATGATGATTGTACAATCTGTACAATGCCACATGGAAGCTGATTGTATAAGAGGTACGACCATACAACTGACGTGGTAGGAATAGTTGGCGCTGACATGGTTGTATCTGGAGGTGACATGTGGCATCTGACCGTATAGTAACATGGACAGGTTGTTGATGTGGTAGGTATACATGGACCAATCAGGGAGTGACATGTGTCGCCACTACAAGGGTGACACATGGCACATTCGTATGACACGTGGTAGGTATAGTGGATCACACCTCAGCAGATAGTTGGTCAAATTATCTTCTGACACATGGTAGATTATGTAGGTGAGTGGTATGGTGCCACGTGGCCCAGACATGGGCTGCCACATGGCACCCATTCATTGGTTCGTTGGTTGAAAAAATATTGGACTTCATGAGGTTCGATCGTGCGACCTCCCACCGGGCTACATTTTGGTAGGGTCGGGCTAGCAAGCCCACCCGAACTATGGGTCTTAATCCTAAAGCTCTCCACTTGTCTTTAAAGTTGCATGTGGATTTTTTTAGGTGCAGAAAGGGTCAGGGCTTGACCCTAGCCCTTGGTTTAAACTCCCCATATGACTCTTCATATGTGACCACTCTGCTTACCATGGCGCATGGACAACAGTTGGGGACTAGCCTCGATCCTACGGGATTACCATACGACTCGGTGGCTCCACCTTTACACTTGGCGCTCGGATAAACGGTTAGCACCTAGTTAGTCAGGCTTGCCCAGTCCAGCTCTAAATCAGTGTAGAACCTATAACCCCATGTACGATTAAAAAATCAACAAAGAAAGAGTTTCTTAGAGAACCAGTGACTTACGGTCAGAGGAAGCTAGGAGATCAAAATATTAGTAAGGGTAAAAGTGGAAGTACCAGCAACACTACAGGTAGTGCTACAAGTGGAAGTACCAGTAGTAACACCAGTGGGAGTTCAAGTCCGAACAAAAATATAGAGATAGAAACACTGCACGGAGCAGGTACATCACATTCAACAATGGCATGCGTAGATCCAACAATAATATTACCATAGTTTCATGGGGATGGATCATAAGACCCGGAGAAGAACCTATTCATGTGTGGGTGAATATGGGAAGTGAAAAGAGTCACTAATGAGGCAGAAAAAGTAGCACAATTAGCAATAACATTCAGAAACTGTGTGTTGGATTGGTATATGAGTCTAGCAGTAAACAATCCACAGGGTGCATCGGGAACAGTAGCAGAGATCAAGGGGGCATTGATCACAGAGTTTCAGAGGTCAAAATCAGAGGATCAGTTTATGAATGAGATTATTGAGGTTAGACAAAAACCAGGAGAATCTGTATGGGACATATATCATAAGTTCAAGACATTGAAAGGTAAACTAAAGTATCCCATTTCTGACATGCAACACAAAGATTTGTTTATAAATTGTCAGTTACCACATTTTAAATATCCATTGAGACAGCAGAAATTTAAAACCCAAGAAGAGGCACTACAAGTAGTGATGTAGTTAGAGGAGAATCAATATAAGCATATAGATCCAACTATCAATGAGCTGAAAGAAGACTTGAAGAACTTGACAGTGAAATTGAACCAAAACAAAAGTAGGGAGAAAAGAGAAGCAGTGTGGTGTACCATGTTCAGATCAGAGGGACATCACAAGAATGAGTCTCTGAAATTTGTGCAGTACCTGGCAGTAGGGCTACCAAATCCATTTCCTATAGGAGGGCCTTGGTGTGAAATATGCAAGACATATGGGCATGATCCTTATCATTTCCCTATGATGCAGAAGAATAAGACAGAACCAAAGCGTACTTCCTGTAACTTTTGTAAGTCAGTAGGACATGAAGAAAAAAATTGTATAACTCTAGACTTAATGAAGGAAACAACTTCAAATGCATACAGGATGCAGGTTGATTTGATGGTAGGATAGACTGCACCACAATTTGGCAATGCACAACAATTTCAAGCAATGCCACAATTTCAACAACCCCCACAGTATAATCAAGCACCACAGTATCATCAGCAGAACATGGATCCATAGGGTAACATAGGAGGATTCAGAGGTAGAGGAAGAGGAGGAATGGGCATAGGAAGAGGGGCTATTATCTGTGATAATTTTCAATAGTAAGGACACTATGCTAGAGAATTTCCTCAACTAGAAGCAACATCTATGTACTGTCGCACAGCAGATCACGTGACAGAAGAGTGCTCGAAATTAATGACAAAGATTGAGGAGAAGAGGAATCTAAATAACCAAAATGTTCAATGGATTGTTTTAGAAATAAGGGATCATGGGAAGAACATAAATATAGTGACCAGAGGAGGAGTGAATACAGGAGCAGATGCACAGGATCAGAAGAAGTAATCTTAGTGCTAGATTCAAAATAACACTCAACCACAACAACAGTTTGATGCAAAGAAGGAGAAAGAAACTTTCAATGAAGCAAAGAAGGAGTTTCTGAAGGAAAATGAAGAATCCACATCAAACACTGTGCCGAGGTATGATACTCCTATTTTTTATAGGCCTCAATCTTTGGATCATAGTTACAAAGGAGAGAAAATAGAGAAAGCAAGTAACTTAAAGAATTTCCTGGAATCTTGCTTTAAATTACTTAATGATAAGAATTCCATGGATTTGTTTAAAAACATGCTTGAGAAATATAGTATAGAATAAGGGATAGTAACATAAACAAAGAATATCGATTAGGTCCATAGAAAGAAAAGAACTAGCAGAGAGTTCAAATTGAATGCAAATATAGGAGACTTTAATATGGGAAATTTTTTCCTAGACTTAGGATCAGATGTCAACATTTTTCCAAAGAAGACTTGGGAAGCAATGGGAGAACCTACACTAGGGTATTCTAATATCCAATTGAAGCTAGCAAATCAGCAGAGAGTTATTCCCATAGGTAGATTGAAGAATACAACAATGGATTTAGATGGTGTGTGCACCACAACAGATTTTAAAGTCATGGATATGGTGGATGAGTTTATACCATTTCCAACATTATTGGGAATTGATTGGGCCTTTGATAATCAGGCCATAATTATTTTGAAGACTAGGAAGATGATATTTGAAACTGGAAACTTTAGGGTAGTCACACCTTTAGATCCCTCAGATTGTGAAAGATATGTAGAACCTGTTCCTGATAGTGTTCTAGAGGATGATGTAAATCAATTGTATAGAACTACTGCGTGAGAGGAAGATTATGTGAATCCAACTGCAGATGGAGTACTCAGTTGGAGGAGTATCAATTCTGCCATGTCAGATTCAGATACTGGAGTAGAAAACTAACAACAACGATTGCATAAATTCTCTACTAGGAGGTGTGCCAGAGTTACACATGTAGCAAGATGGGTTGGGACAAAAGTAAGATAGTTTCCCACATTTACTGAAGAGGATGCTCTAGAAAACTTCCTAATAAAATTTGAATCAAATGTTTTGGATATTCATATATTATTGGTGTTGGATATAACACTGAGATACACACATGCACGATGGTGGGGTTCACACAAGGAGGTAATTCAGGACTGGTATAAGTGTAAATGATTGATGCGCATAAGATTTGGTAGGAGTTAGCAAGATAGACCTATACAGAAGTATGATGGAAGAGGGAACCCAAGATATCATATAAATGATTGTGTCACTAACTAGAGATTGGTACCACTAGGGGAATGGATGCATTACTTTATTCATACATTAGAAGGAATACGAAGTAATTGGTACAAAGAGAAAGAACTGCGTAGAGAAACTGTGAGTTGGGGCACAGTGCAACATAACTTTATTAAGACTTTTGGATTTGAAAGTGAGAATCCATGGGTGGATCTAGAATTACATAGGATAAAAAAGAAGATATTTGAAGAGTATGGGGTAGATACATTGAGAGTAGACAGAGACTACAGAAAAGAAACACTTGAACAACTAGTTTACTGTTATCTAGTCACAGAGGATGAAGAAGTAGAAGACAACCCATGTGACATACATATATTAGAAGAAGTAGGAGAAAGAGTGTTCGAAGGACCCCAGTTACAATCAGAAGAATTTAATGCACCAATGAATATTAAAAAGGTCAATATTGGGACCGAAGAGAAGCCCATGATAGCCAACATTGGAGATTACTGGGACAGTGAGACAATGGAAAAGATAACTAAATTACTGCGTGAGTATAGTGATGTATTCCTGGCCACATTTTCAGAGATGAAAGGGGTAGTATGAGAACTTGGAGAAATGAATATACCCCTTGGACTAGAAGTAAGACCAGTTAGACAGAGACCATACAGATTAAACCCCATATATAAGCAGAAAGTTAAGGCAGAAATTGACAGAATGTTAGAATCAGGAATCATAGAACCTGTGGAAGAATCAGAGTGGATTAGTCCAATGGTGGTCTAGGAAAAGAAGACTGGAGGGATTAGGATATGTGTGGATCTGAGGAAATTAAATGATGCATGCATGCATGATCCTTTTCCTACTCCATTTACAGATGAGGTTTTAGAGAATGTGGGAGGACAGGAAGTGTACTCCTTCACAGATGGATTTTCAGGTTACCATCATATCAGAATTGCTTTGGAGGACATGTAGAAAACTTCATTTGCAATAGAGTGGGGGTCATATTAGTACATAGTAATGAAATTTGGTTTAAAGAATGCACCAACAATATTTTCCAGAGTAGTAGTAGTTGCATTCAAGGATTTTATATATTAATTTTTAGAAGTTTATTTTGATTATTGGACGATATTCAATTTATTGAAGGACCATGTAGAAATTATGAGGTTAATGTTAGAGAGATGTAGGCAATGTCATATTTCCTTGAACATTAAGAAATGTATATGAAGTACATCATTTGGCATCCTACTTGGACACATTGTATGCAAACATGGCTTGATAGTAGACCCTGCAAAGATTGTTGTTATTGTTAATTTACCACCACCAAAGTCAGTGCGCTGGTTGAGAGAAACATTGGGCCACATAGGGTACTACAAGAAATTCATAAAGGGATATGAAAATATTACTGCACCCATGGAGAAGTTACTAAAGAAAGACATGATGTTTCATTGGAATGATGAATCCCAATAGAGCATGGACATACTGAAAGAGAAGATGGTGACAACACCAATTTTGAGCTTTCCAGATTGGAAAAAATAATTTCATGTGCATGTGGACATTTCATCCATTGCACTTGGAGTAGTACTGGCACAACCAGGTGAAGGAGACATTGATCACCCAATATCTTTTGCTAGTAGAAATTTGTCTGAGTCTGAGCAGAATTATAATACTATAGAAAGGGAAGGTATGTCTATGGTATTGGGCCTCTTGTTAATTTCCACGTTTCGCTAAAATTATTTTGTTGAAATAGTTGAACCCATTATTTGGGTGGGTGAGAGTCATTATACTTTAGTAAGCAGCCCTAGTAGTTGACTCAGAGCTTCCAGCAGCAGAGGTCAAAGCAACAATAGCATCAATGAAAGCATCACTGAAGGAAGCATCTTAGTCAACAACAACGAATAACCAAGCATCTAATCCGCATATCCACCCTCCTCACATACAACATAAATTATCCAAACCACCAAGGGCGAGCATAGCTCACTGGCACCCACCAACAACCGTCATTGTTCACCCCATCCCGGGACACACACTGCCCATGAATGACACGCTCAATGCCAACCAACAAACATCGGTTGAAAACACGTGGCCAATTACTGGACTAGAACTAGCAGATATGGTAGTAGGTAAGTTGCACTTTAAATGCTCAAAGAACACATTACGTCATCTTTCGTCAATTTTCAAGTTATGGCCCCTGATGCATAACACCTACGACTATGGTATATGCCTTACATAAGTTCAGACATTATTTATTGGGTCAACATTTTAAGATGTTTACAGATCATTCTGTGTTGAAGCAACTAGTTAACAAGCCAATGTTGGGGGGGAGGACCTATAGATGGATGTTATTGTTTCAAGAATATGATTTTGAAATCATAGTAAAACTAGGCAAGTTGAATGCAAGACTAGATCATCTATAAATAATTACTAATGGAGAGGAGCCAAAGAACTTGGAGGAGAATTTTCCTGATGCCAACTTATTTTCTATTCAAATTGTTGATGATTATTTTGCTAACATTGTTCGATTCTTGATCATAGGAATGGATCCCAAGGAATTTACTATCATGCAGAAAAAATAGTTGGTAGTGCGCATTGTAGACTATCAGTTGATTGCAAGTCATTTATACAAGTTAGGTGCAGATTGAATTCTGAGAAGATGTGTGATGGAGAATGAGCGCTACATGGTGCCAATAGAAGCACATGAAGGGATAGCTAGAGGGAACTATGAAGGAAAACCTACAACACATAAGGTGTTGCACACAGAATTATGGTGGCCTACAGTACACAAGGATGCGAAGGAATAATTTTAGACCCATGATGCCTGTCAGAGGGTGGGAAAACCATCCAGAAGGGATGAAATGCCACTTATGCTCCAATTAACCTTACAAGTGTTTGATAAATTGATTGTGGATTTCATTGGACCCATTAATCCACCAGCAAGGAGATCAAAATCCAGATACATCATTATTGCGACATAATACTTAACCAGATGGGCAGAAGCAACCCCAGTGAAGGACTGCAGCGTAGAAACTGTAGTGCAGTTTCTCTTTGAGAACGTGGTGACCAGATTTGGATGTCCTAGAATTTGTTGAGTGATCAGGGAACCCATTTTATTAATAGTACAATCAGAGCTATGACAGAAGAATTCAATATATGTCATTAGAAGAGCACACCTTACGATCCCAGGAAAATGGTACAGTAGAAGCTTTTAACAAGATTCTAGAGAATGCATTTACAAAGATTTTGAAATGTGAATATGGATGATTGGGATTTGAAGGTATCAACAATACTATGGGCTTACAGGACTACATGAAAGAATCTTACAGGACATACACCATTCAGACTGGTGTATGGGCAAGAAGCAGTGGTTCCATTGGATTATTTAGTACATAGTTTTCACATTACAACAATCACCAACATGACAAAAGAAGGTGTTGCGCGGAAAATATTGGATCAGTCAATGGAGCTGGAAGAAGACAGAATTTTAGCAGCTTTCACTAGGAAGTACACAAATCAAAGGACAAATCTTGGCATGATAGGCACATAAAGAAGAAAATATTTAAGGAAGGAGATCTAGTTCTCCTCTATGACAACATATATCTACACCACCCAGGGAAGTTCAAAATGCACTAGTTCAGGTAGAGGCCATTACAAATGGAGGTGTTGTGCAATTGAAAGATCTTACAGGAAAGAATCTTAGAGGATTGGTGAATGGAAGTCAACTGAAGTTGTATCAAGACAGTCAACCTAACAACCTGAGGTAAAAATAGAGAGAGAAGGTATGATTGTACATATTGTATATAGTGGATATTAGAAGAAAAAGACAAAAATCCATAAAAAAGAGGAAATATAAGAAAAAGAAAAAAAGATAGAAGAATATTAGAGGGTTTTTGCTGTAATAGATTTAGTATTAACAGTGCATCATAGAAAAACCAATGTTGAAGACACTACACACTGGAAAATAGTTGACAAACACAAAAAGTGGAGTGCGTAGGAAAAAGTGACAACTGTCGCGAAACAATTGTCATTTCGTCGTCCGGATAAAAAGTTGAAAAAGAGGGGGAAACATGGTCATTTGTGTTTTTTCGCTAAGGAGAAGAATGAAGAGTGAAGTTTAAGCATGAAAGAGAGTGAATTCGTGATATCCATTAGAGATTTAGAGATCAACAGTCTGGATTTTAGCAGGATGTCACCACTGAGAGTTGGAGCACTGAGAAGGGTCGAGTGAAACACGAGAAGTAGTGCTTAGGTGACACAAACAGGGATGAAAGACATGCCCACAGTCATGGATGTGGATGAGATCCATACGACGAAATATGAGCTACACATCACGCACGTTGAGGAGGAATGAAACCCATCATAGGAGGTCAAGCAACCTAAGGAGGACATGGAGAGGACAAAATCCAATGCGTCTAGTGGAAAAGGGCCACAACAGGGTGAAAATGCCATGGATTTAGTGCAGCAGGGCCTGGAGCAAGAATAAGAGCATTAAACAGAGCATTGAGGCATACCATAGGTTGGGGTGTCATCTCCGCAAAGGAAGAAAAAGAAGCGAGCGGAGAGCAGTGCGCAAGGAATATCACGCACACAGGCGGAACTAGAAATAGTAATGCCAAAGATCCCAAAAGGAGTAAAGGCAGACGATGTGATGGTGGGAGGAGTAGACACCATGAAATACTCTGATCATTATGTGGCTAACATAGTCAAATTCCCATATTTGGCATAGCCAAACTATATGGAGAGTGAGGAGAGAGCCCATCAATCGCACCACTATTGGAGCCTACGTAGTGGATCCTGGGCCTCTACAATACAGGGATCATGAATTTGATGGATATACCGCACTTTGGGCACGGTAAACACATCAATGGATATGTGAAGCAACTCCTAGCAAGGGTGCATGGAGGAATTTTGTAGATGGATAGGCCAGTTCCTTTCGATGTTGACTTGATCGCAGCTATCACTAGGCTACCCATGGATGGGGAGAAGCCAAAGCAGTACTTAGAGGATAAAACCAAAGAAAAATCCATCTCCGACAAAATCAAGGAAAAGTATGACATGGAGAGAGGAAATAGGGATTAGGATCATTGACATCAATGATCCTGGGACAAGATTTTCTACAAGGCTACTAGGGTGCAAGTTAATGTGCAAGTGCAGAAAGGAGTAAGTACCATCAAGAGTGGTAGCAACCACAACACAGTGCATGAAGGGTAGATCGATGAGTTGGTCCCCTTATATGCTTAATTATTTCTTGGAGGATTGTAAGGACACACATGATTGGGGCTCTAAGTTCCACTACTCATCGTTACTCATCCTCATTGCACTTGTAGGATGGAAAGAACCGATGTACAATATGTTCCTGCAGAGAATAGAAAAGTGTGGCTCAACCCGCTACACGTCTCTTAGAATCACAATAGACCCAAATGCAAAGAAAATAAATAGCGATGTATTCTCTCTATACTTGACAGAGATCCAAAACTGCTTAGTTGATACATGGAGGATTTCCCCAGAGAATGTCTAGGAGTTTGGATAGATAGCCAATTTTCAAGCATCACGCCACAGCATGTGGGTACAGGCGAAGAGAGACCCATCCAAGGAGTGGCTACAACTGAGTTACTATGTCATGACGCATGATATATGGATGGAGGTCCAGGAGTGGCCCGAGGAATGGAAAGTGCCAGGAGAATGGACTCAGACTCACAATAGAATAGTTCATGCGTAGAAAACAGGCACAAACAGTGCGAGAAAAAAGAAGAATGTTGCACAAGGCCAAGTGGGGGGAAGCAACCCCATACAAAAGAAAAGTAGGACACATAAGAAATCACAGCGTGGTTCTACACGGGATCCATCGTGCACAAAGTAGGCACCAAGAGGAACAACAGAACATGTGCGCACATAAGAAGTACAAACAGAGACACAAGAAATGCCCATGGAGGAATAAATTGGGCAGGATCCAGGTATGGATACACATATGCCAGAGGAATCTGAGCCATCAGATGCTCAAAGAAAGAGGACATGGGAGCAAGCAAGTGGCTCCAGAAAGAAGGTGAAGTCCCATAGAAAAACACTAGAAACATCACTAACAACAGATGATGTGGAACTAATACAGTCGAAGATCGACTGTTAGAGGTGTGGGAGAATGCAGAGAACCACAGGGATTCGATTCTGGAGAAAACACAGAAAGTAAAAACTGTGCTGGAGCAGTTGAGGATCAGGCCAAAGAAGTCCTCAAAAGAGAAACCAGTGCAAACGAAGGAAGGAGTGCATGTTGGAGAAACAGTTCAAATTACAGCGTAGGGGAGTTCCAATTTTATCATCACCCCTAAGATGTTTTTCATCAACGAGTAGGCAACATAGAGGCCCCTAAAGGAAATAACAACATTGGACCTAACATTGACCAGGATCCCGACGAAGGTGCTCTATGAACTACAGATTAGCGTCACGCGTGAAATTCATTCTAGGGCACGGTCTAATGCGATGAACTTACAGATAACGAAGGAGGAAAAGATCACACTGAAGGAAGCAACTACCCAAGAAGGGTAGGAATAAAAGATAGCACAACAAAAAGTAGAGGAGATGGAGAAGTACATAGGCACAATATTTTGAACCATCCCAAATAGCGCAGACTCAGAGGGAGTGTCTACTGAAGAGAAAATGAAGAAAATAGTGCAGGCCTTGGAGTAGTACAAGGACCAGATAAAGGATTTGGAGGAGCACGTAGTACCCTCTACTCCTCCAGAAGTTAGAGTGCAGTGAGAACAGGACGCCACAGAACTTGCAAAAAATATAGCACAGGCTATCCAAAGGATGACAGAGCTGTTGGAGCACAGTGGCCAACTATGGATGCAAGTCCAAGAAGATGGAAGCTTGCAGGAGCTGCAAGGAAGGGAAGATAAAGTACATGCAGGAATGGAAGAGTTAAAAAAATGATAGAAGATGATGTCACTACCAGAAAATATTAAGACTGCGAGAGAAATGAAGAGCCTACAAGCAGAAGAGAAAGTAGTGCAGGCGCATAAAATTGCAAGACAAACTCAATTGGAGCCCCTGCAGGAAAAGGCGGAGCAGCTGGTCATGGAGTTTGATGAAGAAAAATCATGGGTGGAACATATAGGCTTGGAGGGAGGAGATATATTAAATCCTTCAGTCACCGTGCATGTGGTGGAAGCCATGATGGAGAAGAGCAACCAAGCTAAGGAGAAATGCTAGCATATAGCAGAGATGTATGAGGCACTGACACATACAGTAAAAGATGCAAAAGTCTGTGACTGACATAGGACGAGTCACGATGTCAGTTTTGGGGGCATGTTGGTGCAGGCCAATTTTTTGGAGCAATCGAGGCAGCACTAGAAAATAAGGGAGTGCGCCGAAAATAGAGGAAAAGGAGAGTCGAGAAAAGTAGTTACTAAGTGGATAAATTGTTGTGGAGCAGTTGGAAAGTGGACACAAGCGCCGACTTGGAGTAACGGTTGGATCGAGGACCAGCTAATATTAAGTCAAGAAGAAAGTAGACAAACCTAATCCTCTTAGGGTTAGGGTTTTTGTAAGGGTTTTGTCCTAGTTTTGTATAAGTAGAATGTATTAGGACAAGGGTGTGGTTGTTGCCCTTTTTGTGAGGTCTATTTTTGAGGTTGTAGTAGATCATTGAGTTGAGTAAGGGGTCTTTTTTGTGGAGAGACTTTTGCAATCTTTGGAGATCGAATGTAATGGCAGAAGAAATGTACAGTGCACAGCACTAGATCTTACAAAAATATGAATAAAGAGCCCAAGCGACAAATCTTTGTGGACGTAGCCCCAGGGGGGCTGAACCATGGTATATCTGTGTTTTATGGAAATGTATGCAGTGTTTTTTATTGTATTTTCTTTAATAAGTTTATGATGAACATGTTAAATGATAAAGGAAATAACACTGAACATTAAGAATAAACTAATGGAATTTTCAAAATAGTTCTAAATAAATGAATATTATAGCTAGTGTTTAGATATGAAGCTTATGGTATAGTATATAAATACTTATCCTTGAACATGTGGCTATAATGGTTAATGGAGTCCTATTAGAATATTTGTGCCAGTGGTTTGGAGTAAGATCTAATGAGGGTTGGAGGACTAACATCGAGTAGATCCCATGCCTCTGAGAGAGAAACACATCGCATCCCATGGTTGCAGACATCTGAGTCTTGTGGCGACCCATAGAAGCCATATCATGTGAGACTGTGCAGTGCACTCTGTGTGTTGTGTTTCCTTCTGGTATCCAAAAGGACTGATGGTCAGAAGGGTTGTTGGTAATCCTGTAGTTAGAACCTGGGTCAGCCCATTGTAAACCACCAAAAAAATTTGAAATGCCAAACTATCAATTCAATGTTCACGAAATCCCAAACAAAAACAAGCTCTTTCAACTATGTACCAAGACACTCCAGCTATGAAAGTAGGATGCAAAAGTTTTTGTTTTCTTCTTTCCAAATCACATGAAAACTCAAAAGAGACACTTCTTTTGCTTTTTCTTTTAATCAAAATGAAAGTATTTAATGACACTTTACAAAGAACTCAAAAGCGAATGAAGGTGGAGAAAACAAGCACCCAAGGAATAAAAGATTCAAACACAAGATTGTCATCAACGCAAAACCCAATCTTTCAATGCTAGAAAAAGTTTTCAACTAACTTGAAAAAGGATTGCACTCTAAGATGAGATGCAAATTAGGAGAGTTGCCTTTGTTTAAACAATAGAAGCAAATATAAAGGAAGACCCAAAATATTTTTAAGAACAAATGAACTCTCTTCACAAAGGTACCATCAGCACTAAAGGTCTGGCGGAATGAGATTAGATGATCTAAACTGTACCCAGAAAAACAAAAAGTGTTTTTAATCAAATAAACGAAATGGCACACAAAAGAAAAGATTTCAAAATGAATTTAAAAAATGTCACAGCAATGACTACTGGAACAGATCTGAGAGAGATCTAGAGGGGTGGAAGAAAGGACAAACACAGATCTGGGATTTTTTTTAAAGGATTCTCCTTCAAGAAATGGATTTTAGAGCCTGGTCACACCCTGTTAATGGCCATAGAGCAACCACAAATCATTGGTCACTCCTTATAGAGGACTAGAGGGCAACCACAAAGAAATGGTCGCATAAAGCAGTGTAATTCTTGGTATGGCTCCTTGCAATGGAGCAACTAGTGACCAAAATGGTTTGGTTTCTCTGTGGGCACGAATAACCTTCGACTGCAATCCTTCAAGTGAAAAAATTAATATATCTGAGACATATCTATCATATCTAAGACTGAAAACTTACAAATAGCCTTAGAAAAGACTTACAGATAGAATGAAGACAAAAATCAAGCTTAAAACAAACAAATATCTTGAGAATATAAATTCAAAAGTTGAGGAAGAAACTAACTAAACAATAATGACTTCCCTAGTGGATTCGTTAATCTGTTGTAGGGTAAATGAACCCTGTAGGAGTTACCTCCCTTAGGCTCTTCCTAGACCTAAGACAAAATTGATATGTAAGCTATATATTTTCCTAAATCTAAATCATACATGAAAATACCTATGAGTTGATGGAATGAAAGGCTTACCCGGTGATTATATGGTTGTCCTTGCACTCTCCTTAGTTTTCATCTCTCTCAAAGATGCCCTTTTCTCTTTCCATCATAGATCTACACACACAAAGACAGATAGAAACCTTTCACAAGATCAAACGAATCGTGTATAAATGAACAATAGATCTAGTGACATAACATAAAAATATCAATTCCCTACAAAGATCATAGCAATCACATACAATCAAGTAAGGAGGAAAATCATGTACATGTTCTATTAATGGACAAATGGATTACAACTTACAATCAAAGAAGTTGATGTAGTCCTTTCCCAAGTACCTTGCCCAAGCTCTGTAATCAAACCACCAGAATAATTTTGCTTTCTCATTTCTCCCCCCTTTTCTCATGAGATACCCTCAATATATAGGATAATAGAGATAATATCAAAGGTTAATCTAGATAGGATATATATTCCCAAGATAACAAGCTTCTCAAGGTCGAACCACGAAAAATACAAGGTTTAATCTCATCCCATGAAAAATAATCCTAAATAGGGAGTAACATACCTAGTCGTGCCCTGCATGCTTACAGGGAGTGACCGATCACCCTTTGAAAAAGGATAAGGAACGACCAACACTTTTTGGTCATGGGTTGTAAAGGGTCAACCAACGACCAGGAAAAAAGGGACTACAAACTCAGGGGCAAAGTGGGATAATTTAGTGTTTCAGACTACTAACCTCTAGATGATTCCCATTAGGTGATCAGGTGGAAAATAATTTTATAACAACTAGACTCATCCAAGTTTGTCGTCGGAGCTTGGGGTCGGGGGTGACTTATGTCTCTATGAGAGAAAGAGGACCTCAACAATGACGAGGAAAAGTTCTAAGAGATCGAAACTGTTGAATCGTTGATACAAGTGGAAAGTGCCACATTAGTTCCACACTGGATGGCATGAGACAGGTAGCCACGCGGATTCCACTTGGAAATAAGTTTAAAAACATCAAGAGGTCATAATTCTTGATGTCGAGCTCAAAATTATACAAGATTACAGTCGTTGGAAAGCTCTCGACAAGTAGAATCCATTTACATGGTGCAATTCTCGAAACAAAGCAAGTAGTAGAAGAGGAAATTATGACATCCCACCAACCTAAGTGAGATTTAGGGGGTCTGGTGTGTTACACCTTACTTCGACATTCTCATTCACACACTTAGGGAGTATACTAGTTATAATAATTTTTTGATTAAAAATTCATTCTAAATTTACTCGTGAAATTTGATTAATGTTAATGTTAAAATTGTAAACAAGGAACATATAAATTATTCAATCATGTATCTGCAATCAAATTATGCAATCCCAAATTCAATTCAAATTGTACAACCATTACAAGGATCTTGCCTTTCATTCCTCGTGTAAATCCTCACAATTAAGAAATCTTTGATTGGTCAAAGCTATAAGTTGTGTTCAGTGATCAAATTTAAAGGGTCAGTCCTAATTTCAATTAGAAGGGTATATACTCATGAAATTCTTCCTTGATGGAAATCTTCTTAAAAAATTACATTTCAATTAACAACAATAAGTTAAGTACACACTTCATTAAAAAATGTGTTAAATAAAATATTACATTTCCAATCAAATTTATCTCTGGTAGATAAATCAGTAAATCCAAAATTATCAATCTTAAAAACTAGATAATTGTCTGCCTAGAAAATATCACATTATAACAACATCAAATAGATATTTAGTCAAATATGAAAATGTAGATTCATATAACAACAAACTTAGTAAATTGTATTAATTCTTTTCAAAATGAAATAGTACATTCTGTCCCCAAAAAAAAAGGTATACTTGAGTGTTTTTATCCATCATATTCCATCTATCCCCAACTCTTGTCCTTAAACCATCATAACTCCAAAAAGAATATTATCTAATACATCTGTCCAAAAAAAAATTGGAGATTAATTGTCAACTCTAGCTTAGCATATCTTGCACATTATTTTGAAATGATTAAATGCAATATGTTTGATATTTTGTCCTTCATATACAATTCTTGACTGCAATATGTTTAGTCCTTTCATCCATTTCACCCAAACATATAGCACTATCCATAATAGATGAGCCCTCAACATTAATTTTCTCACATAAACATGTTAGCCATCTTCTTGTTTGAGAGTCTCTATCATCCATATCCTCGTAATAATTATGAGTACTAAACAAATTAGTGAAATTAAATATAGGTAAATATGTGAACCTTGCCTTTAGAGAGTAAATCACTTTCATTATAAAACTTTTTCCCAACCTAATGCAATCATCTAGTGTCCCCGATCTTTATGACATTGGAAAACTCTCAAACCTCAATGCATGTAACTGTATCATACTTGTGCAATCTACAAACTTAAGATTTCCTTGCAACATTTTACTTCAAAAAGATGATATGTGCATTGCACCTACCCCAAATATGCCTCTTAGAAACCACTTATGAAGTAAGTTAATAGTAATATCCAAAATAGTTCCAATAGATGTAATCTCAACATAATCCTCTTGGAACTTTTGATTCGGCCTATTTAACTCAATAAGCACATATGCAAGTAAATGGATGCAAAATTGAACTTGAAATATTGTGGCCAACTCATACATTTTTTTCTCCCTAACTCCCAATCTCTTAACAAAGCTAGCATGAGTTTAACAAATATTTCCATGATTTTGCCTCTAGAAAGCCATCTAATGTGATGAATTTGTAACACTTCTAGCCTTGTCATTTGAAATGACTCCATTAGTTCTTCCAAATCTCCATGTCATTTAGTAGATTTTCCTAGCCATGAATAAACCTTGTTTGCAAACTTGTCAATAACTTGTAACTCTGCAAAATAAGATGAAGCATCATTTGTTGCAAATGCTTCTCGATAAGATATGCAATGGATATCTAATAAATGAGGAACATGTCAACGAATCTTAGTAGATAAACCTTCATGAATACCCTTCATGGATGAAGCTCCATGAGATCCAAATCCAACTTACTTTATCAAGGATAGATCCATTTATGCTAAAAGAGATGTCAAATCATCATACATAGACTGTGATATTCCCTCCTAATTTGAAGTAAGCATATGAATTTTGTAATACATTGACATCTTCTTGAA
>SNQJ01S0091317.1:0-32756 GCA_010110895.2 Picea sitchensis | reverse complement strand
TGTTGTAGGGTAAATGAACCCTGTAGGAGTTACCTCCCTTAGGCTCTTCCTAGACCTAAGACAAAATTGATATGTAAGCTATATATTTTCCTAAATCTAAATCATACATGAAAATACCTATGAGTTGATGGAATGAAAGGCTTACCCGGTGATTATATGGTTGTCCTTGCACTCTCCTTAGTTTTCATCTCTCTCAAAGATGCCCTTTTCTCTTTCCATCATAGATCTACACACACAAAGACAGATAGAAACCTTTCACAAGATCAAACGAATCGTGTATAAATGAACAATAGATCTAGTGACATAACATAAAAATATCAATTCCCTACAAAGATCATAGCAATCACATACAATCAAGTAAGGAGGAAAATCATGTACATGTTCTATTAATGGACAAATGGATTACAACTTACAATCAAAGAAGTTGATGTAGTCCTTTCCCAAGTACCTTGCCCAAGCTCTGTAATCAAACCACCAGAATAATTTTGCTTTCTCATTTCTCCCCCCTTTTCTCATGAGATACCCTCAATATATAGGATAATAGAGATAATATCAAAGGTTAATCTAGATAGGATATATATTCCCAAGATAACAAGCTTCTCAAGGTCGAACCACGAAAAATACAAGGTTTAATCTCATCCCATGAAAAATAATCCTAAATAGGGAGTAACATACCTAGTCGTGCCCTGCATGCTTACAGGGAGTGACCGATCACCCTTTGAAAAAGGATAAGGAACGACCAACACTTTTTGGTCATGGGTTGTAAAGGGTCAACCAACGACCAGGAAAAAAGGGACTACAAACTCAGGGGCAAAGTGGGATAATTTAGTGTTTCAGACTACTAACCTCTAGATGATTCCCATTAGGTGATCAGGTGGAAAATAATTTTATAACAACTAGACTCATCCAAGTTTGTCGTCGGAGCTTGGGGTCGGGGGTGACTTATGTCTCTATGAGAGAAAGAGGACCTCAACAATGACGAGGAAAAGTTCTAAGAGATCGAAACTGTTGAATCGTTGATACAAGTGGAAAGTGCCACATTAGTTCCACACTGGATGGCATGAGACAGGTAGCCACGCGGATTCCACTTGGAAATAAGTTTAAAAACATCAAGAGGTCATAATTCTTGATGTCGAGCTCAAAATTATACAAGATTACAGTCGTTGGAAAGCTCTCGACAAGTAGAATCCATTTACATGGTGCAATTCTCGAAACAAAGCAAGTAGTAGAAGAGGAAATTATGACATCCCACCAACCTAAGTGAGATTTAGGGGGTCTGGTGTGTTACACCTTACTTCGACATTCTCATTCACACACTTAGGGAGTATACTAGTTATAATAATTTTTTGATTAAAAATTCATTCTAAATTTACTCGTGAAATTTGATTAATGTTAATGTTAAAATTGTAAACAAGGAACATATAAATTATTCAATCATGTATCTGCAATCAAATTATGCAATCCCAAATTCAATTCAAATTGTACAACCATTACAAGGATCTTGCCTTTCATTCCTCGTGTAAATCCTCACAATTAAGAAATCTTTGATTGGTCAAAGCTATAAGTTGTGTTCAGTGATCAAATTTAAAGGGTCAGTCCTAATTTCAATTAGAAGGGTATATACTCATGAAATTCTTCCTTGATGGAAATCTTCTTAAAAAATTACATTTCAATTAACAACAATAAGTTAAGTACACACTTCATTAAAAAATGTGTTAAATAAAATATTACATTTCCAATCAAATTTATCTCTGGTAGATAAATCAGTAAATCCAAAATTATCAATCTTAAAAACTAGATAATTGTCTGCCTAGAAAATATCACATTATAACAACATCAAATAGATATTTAGTCAAATATGAAAATGTAGATTCATATAACAACAAACTTAGTAAATTGTATTAATTCTTTTCAAAATGAAATAGTACATTCTGTCCCCAAAAAAAAAGGTATACTTGAGTGTTTTTATCCATCATATTCCATCTATCCCCAACTCTTGTCCTTAAACCATCATAACTCCAAAAAGAATATTATCTAATACATCTGTCCAAAAAAAAATTGGAGATTAATTGTCAACTCTAGCTTAGCATATCTTGCACATTATTTTGAAATGATTAAATGCAATATGTTTGATATTTTGTCCTTCATATACAATTCTTGACTGCAATATGTTTAGTCCTTTCATCCATTTCACCCAAACATATAGCACTATCCATAATAGATGAGCCCTCAACATTAATTTTCTCACATAAACATGTTAGCCATCTTCTTGTTTGAGAGTCTCTATCATCCATATCCTCGTAATAATTATGAGTACTAAACAAATTAGTGAAATTAAATATAGGTAAATATGTGAACCTTGCCTTTAGAGAGTAAATCACTTTCATTATAAAACTTTTTCCCAACCTAATGCAATCATCTAGTGTCCCCGATCTTTATGACATTGGAAAACTCTCAAACCTCAATGCATGTAACTGTATCATACTTGTGCAATCTACAAACTTAAGATTTCCTTGCAACATTTTACTTCAAAAAGATGATATGTGCATTGCACCTACCCCAAATATGCCTCTTAGAAACCACTTATGAAGTAAGTTAATAGTAATATCCAAAATAGTTCCAATAGATGTAATCTCAACATAATCCTCTTGGAACTTTTGATTCGGCCTATTTAACTCAATAAGCACATATGCAAGTAAATGGATGCAAAATTGAACTTGAAATATTGTGGCCAACTCATACATTTTTTTCTCCCTAACTCCCAATCTCTTAACAAAGCTAGCATGAGTTTAACAAATATTTCCATGATTTTGCCTCTAGAAAGCCATCTAATGTGATGAATTTGTAACACTTCTAGCCTTGTCATTTGAAATGACTCCATTAGTTCTTCCAAATCTCCATGTCATTTAGTAGATTTTCCTAGCCATGAATAAACCTTGTTTGCAAACTTGTCAATAACTTGTAACTCTGCAAAATAAGATGAAGCATCATTTGTTGCAAATGCTTCTCGATAAGATATGCAATGGATATCTAATAAATGAGGAACATGTCAACGAATCTTAGTAGATAAACCTTCATGAATACCCTTCATGGATGAAGCTCCATGAGATCCAAATCCAACTTACTTTATCAAGGATAGATCCATTTATGCTAAAAGAGATGTCAAATCATCATACATAGACTGTGATATTCCCTCCTAATTTGAAGTAAGCATATGAATTTTGTAATACATTGACATCTTCTTGAAATTTTCAAATGTGTAATATACATGACCAAGTGTTGCACCATAGTTTGATTAGTGCTTTCATCAACTGAAATCAAGTAAAATGGGTTATTGAAAATCTCATCTTTTAACTTTTTCCAATATACCTCCTTAGTAGCTTATAGAAACTCTTTTCTAAATGTTGTATTTGTATATGTTGAATATTCATATGTTAGAGGCATGTGAGGAGTGTTTTTATACCTATTCAATGTAAGTTTTAAACCTGTGAAGTAAAGAAATATATATATATATATATAGAGAGAGAGAGAGAGAGAGAGAGAGATTCTAAGAAAAACATAAATTAATCAATGGCTCACACATATAGTACACAAAGACTTATGCTCGAAACCCTTAATGGGGAGAAAACCAGCCTTCCTTGGTGTCACACCTCTCAACTCTTCATTGTATTAATTCCACCATTCACAATACAATATATACACAATATTTTAGGTATTCCAAAACTACCAAAACCCTAATCCCTTAATGCAGGATTATTTTAGAAAACCGCTAAAAATAGTAAAAATGCTAAAATAGAAAAAAATGCCCAAAAAATATTTTAGGGCGTTGTTTCGAACGCTCCATGTAACTAGCAAGGGAAATGCTACCCCCCTCTAAACCCCCTAAGAAAGCATCTGCTGCACACATCCACAAATAACAACGGGTGATGCAATCATCAGACACAATTGTGAAATCTAACACGCCCCCACACACACATGTAAAGAATATACCACCTACCCAACATTCTCCCACTTGTTGTTTTCTTCACATACATGGGGTCACATGATTACATAGTCAACAATCCAGGGTAGTAATTCCCATTTTTTCTCTAAACCATGAAAACTTCTTGAAGCTCACTGAATTTGTTAATGAATCTACCTTCTCCAACAACACCTTCTTGTCATCAACCATGTCTCTCACAAAGTGATACTAAACATCAATAAAACATCAATATGCTTTATCTTTGAATGATAAGTTGGGTTCTTTGCCAAGAATATTGAACTCTGACTATCAAAATGTAACCATACTGCTTGTTATACAAACCAAATACCCGAAGAAAATATGTGTAACCATATTGTTTCCTTGATTGCATGAGTAGATGTCATGTATTCATCTTTTGTAGTTGAGAGTGCCACTACATCCTATCCTTTTCTCATCCAATTGATTGTTCCTCCAAATACATTAAACACATACCCACTTGTAGATCTTTTGTGATCAAGATCTCCAGCCCAGTCTACATCAACAAACCCAGATATTTCCAACACTCTGTCCAATCCTAGTCTTCCTTGGTAGCACAATCTATAGCTAGAGGTGCCACACAAATACCTGAAAACCCTCTTTATTGTTGTCCAATGCTCCTTCATTGTTTTTTACATATATCTACTCAAAAATCCCATTGCATGTGCAATGTCTGGTCTAGTACATATCATTGCATACATCAAACTACCAACTGCACTAGCATATGGAACATGGGACATGTCCTCTTCCTCTTCCCGTGTTTTGGGACACTGATCTGCAGATAAATTTACACCTACAGGAATAGGAACCTTAATTGGTTTATGTTCCTG
Organism: Picea sitchensis; assembly: GCA_010110895.2. Classification (NCBI taxonomy): domain Eukaryota; kingdom Viridiplantae; phylum Streptophyta; class Pinopsida; order Pinales; family Pinaceae; genus Picea; species Picea sitchensis. The sequence goes on along the minus strand of SNQJ01S0091317.1, from coordinate 27,929 downwards.
CATATTAAACCTATGCAATATCATCTCAACATATTTTCTTTGATTCAACCAGAGTTACTTGTTTGCATGATCTCTTTTAATCTCCATTCCCAAAATGAAGTTAGCAACATCGATATCCTTCATGTCAAATTTGGAGGATAGTTGCAATTTCACCTCCTTGATAACATCCATGTTATTTCCTACCAGCAACATGGCATCGACATACAACAATACATAAATGAAGTAATCACCAACCTATTTGGAATATACACAGTGATCAACCTTGCTTCTCACAAATCCCAGTCCAAGGATGTTTGTGTCAAACTTTTGGTACCATGTCCTAGGTGATTGCTTCAGACCATATAGTGACTTCTTTAGCTTGCATACTAGATCTCTCTTTCCCTTCACTGCAAAGCCTTTTGGATGCTTCATGTGTATTTCTTCTTCCAAAACCCCATGAAGGAATGTTTTCTTCACATCCATCTGTTCTATTTCAAAATCAAAAGCAACAACAACAAATAAAATAAATCTAATAGAAATTAACTTGGAAAAAGGAGAAAAAAAATCACCAAAGTCAATTCCCTCTACCTGGGAATAACATTTTTCTACTAACCAAGCTTTGTATTTCTCCACTTTGCCTTTTACATTCATTTTTTTCTTAAAAACCCATTTGTTTACAGTGGCCTTTCTTCCAGTTGGCAACTCAACTAGATCCCATGCCTCATTCTTATCCAAGTCATCAATCTCTTCAACCATGGCCTTCTTCCATAGTAACTTACTATCCTCTAAATTCACTGCTTCCCTAGCAGTTATGGGATCTTCATCAATAATAGATAAAGAAAAATTAGCACGAAAACCAGGTGGACTATACCTTTCTGGTTGATCCATATTATTTTGAGAACGACATGATGGCAAAAATATAGCAGAGATATAACAAGGAAATACATAGAGAAATATAGTGAACCCCAACTTCTATTAATGAGTAAGAGATAAAAACACTCTAGAACACAAACTGGTAGAATGGGATAGCTTATCTCTGAAAAGAAAGAGATGTTGGGGCCTCCTTTGTCCTTCACCTCAAATTATATATGAGAGAGTGAGAGGAGAACAATTCCCATGATGCATGTCAGATAAATTAGTCTAAGTTCATAAAATTCCATAGGCATGTAAAACACTAGGACTTCCTGGAAGGTCACCCATCCCAGTACTACTCTATCCTGAGCACGCTTAACTGCATATTTCTAATGGAATCCAGTGCATTAACACTATGATGTAAGCATGTACAAAAGACCATTGGGAAATCATTACATGATGCTGGTAATTAACAAATGAAGATGGCATTACATTCCATTCCCCAAGGTTGATCAAAACCATAGGCTTGAAATGTTGATTCAATGAAAAAGGTGGATGGCCACCGAGATCCACCTGGATCATTCCTCCCCCCTTAGGAAGAAATGGTTCCCATTGCGTCAAGCTCCCTTGGGAGATGGGAAAAATTCTACTAAATATAAACCTTGGTGAGTCATTTTCCTTATTGAAGTAGATGTCATGCTTGTACTTTGCATGTGGAAGTATGTCATGAACCTATTGGAGGTGTTGTATTTGTTCAACAGATCCAGTTGCATGATCTTCCTTGGTCTGAGTGTGGGAGGACTTTGTTGGTGAAGATGTAGGAAGAAGAGCTATATCAATGGGGGATAATGGTTGGAACCCCAAGTATACCTGAAAAGGTTCATGGTCAATAGAGCTATGTTGAACATATGGAAGACTCTCATTCTCTTTGTGCTCCTCTACAATCTTGTTGACATGCTTATGTTGGATAGAAACATCTTGGGTAGAGGTTGTAGTGGTTGTAGTGAACTTCTGTTCACCCTCTGATTGGATTGTGAAGAGGCAAAACTTTGTGTTTTGAGAGATTACTTTACGACATTATATTTTCGAGATCAATGAAGTGGAAGTAGTTGGAGCTACCTGTCATACCCTATAGAGATAACCTCCCAGAGTAATAATGACATTGTGGGGCCGAGACTCATAAATAGCATGATGTTTCCACATATGTGGTTTTCCTAAAAGAACATCACAGAATTCAAGTGGAGCAACATCACACACTACCTCATCCTTGAGGGGCTTGATGTCATAGGAAAAAAGACATCGTTGGATGACATAGATGTATCGTCCCCAACTCAACCATTCGATGGTGTATGGTTGGGGGTGTGGCATCGTTGGAAGCTTCAATCTCTTGACAACCTCGGCTAAGATCAGGTTCTTCTGACTCCCACTATCAATAATGAAATGTCCAGGGGTCCCATTTACCCACATATGCAAGTGGAAGAGGCGCTCCCCCTCCTCAAGATCCTCTGGTTCTTGTGGTTGTATTGTTGTGGCCGCGATGGTAGAAATGGGTTCTTCACCGATGATCTATTTCCCTTTATTGTTCTTTGAATCATAGTTCAATTCATGTCCTGATTCTCTTTCTTTGAGCTCGGCCACCAGTGAATGTTTCGAGTGGCATTCATCGGTGTTGTGCTAGGGATTTTTGTGGAACTCACACCACTTTTCGATGTCTTTCTTGGACTTCTTGTTACCCTTATTTGTCTATGTCTTGGACTAGCTCTCTTTAGGTTGGCCTTCTTTGCTTTTTCCTTCGTTCTATGAGTTAGGTTTGTCTTTGCCATGATTCTGTTGTGGCATATTTTTAAACCTGAACTCCCACTTACTCTGCTACTTGAATTTCTGCTCAATTTTGACTGCATATTGATAAGCAGCTCGGAGTGAGGAGATGTCAAAGAAATCCATCTATGTTTGGATGTACCTGTGCAGAACACTGTGATACTTCAAAACTAGGTGCCAATCGAAGTCTTTGATACCCAACTTTGAGCGCAAGGTATGAAAGATGTTAGTGTACTCTGGCACGGTCTAATCTCTTTTCTGGCATAGAATCGTCCATCTCATGTATTGGTCATCATAGTTTTTTATAGAGTAGAACTCCTCCTTTAGGAAATTTACAAAGGATTCCCAATTGGGTTCTCTCTTGAATGGTGTATATTCATTTGTGGTGTACCTCTCCCAGTAACCTTCCCACCAAGCTATGACATGGGGAAGGGATTTAAGGAGCACAAAGGTTATGTTTTCACTGTCGAAATTTTTTGGACGGAGTAATAACCTTCTAGCATACTCAACCATTTTTCTAAAGCATCTGCATCTATCTGGCCTTCAAATAAGGGGATATCAAAATTGACTTGTACCTTGAAGGGTGTCAAACCTCCGAAATGATTGCTTGTCGAAGACACCTTGGCCATCGCCATCAGTAGTCTTTGAAGGATCTGAGCGAAGTTATCCATCATCTCATTCCTTTGTCGCACATGGCCTTCCCCAAGCAACATCTTGAAATGGCCTCATGCTCTGCCATCTCTCTTTTCTTCCACCATGGGAGGTCACTTGGGATAGTGAGAGAGGTTGTCCTCAAGCGAAACTAGCTCAAGACCCAAATCTCTATACCTTAACCTCATCGAGGACCTGCTATGAGAAATGACAAGGAGAAGACTGCTCTAAAACTGTTGATCCGGATTATTTTTAGAATGACATGAAGACAAAAATATAACAAATATATAACAAGGAAATACATAGAAAAATATAGTGAAACCCAAGTTCTATTAATGAATAAGAGAGAAAAACATTGTAGAACAAAAACTGATAGAATGGGGTAACTTATCTCTAAAAATAAAGAGATGTTGGCTACACTTCATTCACAAAAATATTTGCATCACACTCCATTGCATGCTTAAAGGGCCTCCTTCACCTCAATTATATATGAGAGAGTGAGAGGAGAACAATTCCCATGTTGCATGTGGGATAAATTAGTCTAAGTTTATAAAATGTCATAGTCATGTAAAACACTAGGACTTCTCAGACGATCACCCATCCCAGTACTACTCTATTCTAATCATGCTTAACTGCATAGTTCTAATGGAATCCAATGCATTAATGATATGATGTAAGCATGTACATAAGACCACTAGGAAATCATTATATGATGTTTGTAATTAACAAATGAAGATGGAATTACATTCCATTCCCCATGGTTTATCAAAACCATAGGATAGAAATGTTGATTTAATGAAAAAGGTGGATGGCCACCGAGATCCACCTGAATCATCAATTTCCTTCTTTCCCTCATTGATCTCCTCAATACGGGAGTATGAGGTTCTTCTTCTTCTGATTCATCTTCTTTTGTTGGTTCAAATTTTTCATCTTCCAACTCAAACTATATTTTCTCAAGTTTTTTTTTCCTTGATAGGAATTCATGTTCGGGAACATATTTAAGCTCTCTAAAATCAACATCCTGACTATAAACAATTTTCTTAGTTTATGGGTTCCAAAGATCATAACCTTGCATACCATCTTTATAACCAATAAATATACACTTTTCAGCTTTATTATCCAACTTACTCCTATTTTCCTTTGGAACATGTACATAAGCATCACAACCAAACACTCTGAGATGTTCAAGAGAGGGTTTCTTACCAGTCAATACCTCATGCAGAGTTTTTTCCACCAACATTGATGAGGGTGCTCTATTTACCAAGTAACATGCAGTACCCACTGCCTCTACCCAGAATTCATGTCCTAACCTGACATCATTGAGCATGCTCCTTGCTTTTTTCATCAATGTCTTGTTCAACCTTTCTGCAACCCCATTCTGTTGAGGTGTGTATGAAGTAATCTTCTACCTTGCTATACCGCACTTCTTACATAACTCTTCGAATTCATTCCCACGAAATTCTCCACCATTATCTGTCCTCAACATCTTTATTTTCTTCTCTGTCTGATTTTCTACCAGAGCCTTAAACTCTTTAAATTTATCAAATACCTCATATTTCTTCCTGAGAAAATAAATCCATGTGTTCCTTGAGAAATCATATATGAATGAAACATAATACATAGATTTACCTAGTGATGGAATAGACATAGGTCCAAACACAACATTGTGAATCAACTCTAAGATCCCCTTTTCTCTTGTAGCACCAAATGGGATTCTTACTCGATTTTGTTTATCATATATGCAATGTTCACATTAATCAAAATCCAAGGTGTAATTAGACATACCTTCAACCATACCTTTGTTGTGTACTGTTTGAAGACCCTTTTCTCCAATATGTCCCAGTCTTTGGTACCATAGCATGGTATTATTTCCAAGGACATTATGGATGTTGTATTCTTTATTTCTCTACTCAGGGACAACATAATTGTTACACCCACTAATATAGGTGCTTCCCAACAACTTGTACAGAGTTCCACATCGAACTCCCCTCATCAACACCATTGCTCCTCTAACCATCTTGCAAGTGCCCTTTCCCAATAAAGTATCCACACATGCATCATCCAACTTACTTACATATATTAGTCTCCTAGCTAGATCTAGGATGTGCAAAACTCCAGGGAGAGTTCTAATCCTTCCATCTTTCAACAACAACTTAACCCTTCCATGTCCCATGATTTTGGTTGTTGAGTCATCTCCTAGGAAGACATCACCACCATCATACTTTTCATATTCATTGAACCACTCACTGTGAGGAGTCATATGAAATGATGCACCTAAGTCGATCAATCATACATCACAATCTACATGTGTACCTATAGATTCGAGGTAAACATCACCTCCTTCTTTTGTGGAATTTTTTTCCCCTGTGGAAGAGGAATCATTAGATCCCTTTGCTTTATCAACTTTCTTAGACTTGCAATATTTCTTATAATGCCCAACTTTACCACATTTCCTCAAATATTTTCCTAGGGATTTAGATCTATGTTTAGATTTAGATCTCCCCCCGAAGAATTATTTGTATCCCTATCTTCGGGATGACCTCTTACAAATAAAGCATCTATGTTATGACTATACATGTTTTTTAGCCTCATCTCTTCCGATAACAAGGATGAAACCACATCCTCATACTCAATGCATATTGAGTAGTACTACCAATTGTTACAACTAGATTATCCCAATATTTTGGGAAAGAACATAACAATGTAATACACTTATCTTCTTCTGAAAGCGTAATATTAACATATCCAAGTTGACTTACCAGAGTATTGAAGGCATTTAGATGCTCTATCACATAATCTCCATCTTCCATCCAAAGATGGTACAAATTCTTTTGAAGAAACAACTTTTTTACCAAGGACTTTGACTGATACTAATTCCCCAACTTTTCCCATAGTTCCTTAGCTGTAGATTCTCCTGACACATTCAATAACACTGAATCAGCCATGCAGAGTCGAATCATACTCCTTGCTCTTATATACAACTTCTTCCAATCTTCTTGTGACATACTAGTAGATTGAGTACTAGTAGTTTGTGTACCAGTAGGTAGTGTACCATGATCCACAACGATCCATTGTTCTTTGTCTACAAGAAGGTCCTCCATCTTGAGCTTTCATAGCTCAAAGTTTTTACTGTTGAATTTCTCAATCTCGATTCTAGGTACAGTTGAATTTCTCAATCTTGATTCTAGAATTGCTCGCCATTCTCTTTCAATACACGAATCACCACTTCAAAGCTCCCACTGAACCCAGGTTTATCATAGACCCAAGATAAACTTGAGCCAAACCCTCAACAACAAAGGTGTCCCCCAAAAGCCAAAAACGTTCTCTGATACCACATGTAAGTTTTAAATATGTGAAGTAAAGCAATGCATACAAATTCTAAGCAAAACATAAATTAATCACTGGCTCACACATTTAGTACACAGAGATTTACGTTGGAAACCCTTAACTATGAGAAAACCAACATTCCTTGGTTTTCCACCTCTCAACTCTTCATTGAATTAATTTCACCATTCACAATACAATTTATACACAATATTTTAGGTATTTTGTAGCTACTAAAACTGTAATCCACACACCCACAAAGAGCAACAGGTGATGGGAACGTCAGACGCAGTTGTCAAATCTAACGTGCCCCCCCACACACATGCAAAGAATATAACACCTACCCAACATTCAAGTCATAGATTGACTTATATACTTTTAAAGGTAAATCATGCATGGCAACAAAATGCATGTTTTCAATAACTGATATAATTCTTTCCTTTTCAACATCCACCACTAACTCTACATGTTTAGTAATTGGAAAAGTAGTCCATTTGTTTTCCCCCTCTAAAAGTTGCAAAGAAAAATTATGAGCCTTTGATGTTGCATGGATGTTTAGACCACTAACTTGAAGAGTTGTACTTCCATCTTTAGAAAATGGAGTTTCCCTTTTTAATTTACACACCATTAACACTTTATCCTTTCAACACCATTACAATGTTTACAACATAAGACCATGGAAATCTTGTCTTTCATTTGGACTTGAATGCTCTTTTAGGCCTCTTGGATGTTGGATTCTCTTCAAGAAGTTCTACACTATCTGATTCATGGTATTTAGATGGATGATCATATACTTCTAGAGAATTGAGGGATACCGAATGAATCAACAAGTGAAAGTTGTTTTTTTGTCCTTTTTAGGATGATCGAGAGGTGATATTTTTCAATAATTTATATCTATACACAATCAATAAAATAATGAATATAAAAATGCAAATTAAGTGGGCATAAAATCATTTGTATATAGAAGTATGCATTTATGAATGTTCCCTGCAGCGTGTTGCAAATATGAAAGAAAAATCCTAGTAATTGGTACTCCATGTTACAAAATCAAAATAACGGTGTATGATGTGAAAGGAAAATCATAGGAATTGGTACTCCATATTACAAAAATAATGATGTATTCTATAATTCTATGACTATTAATGGGGACTCTTCTCTACAATTTAGGGTACGTTTTATTTTAGATAAGTTTAAGAATTCATAAAAGAGGTTTATCTATGTCCTTGGAAAATGAGCGTTCATGTTCAACCCGACAAAATGAGCAACACAAAGAATTAATAAAAATAAAATTTATATTATTGCTATCCACAATCAAATAACTAAGAAAAATATTACAAACCTTATAATATTTTGCCATGCTGGAGCAATCCTTATCTAATCTCTTTGCTACTTCGGTCCTTCTCTTTTGAATAGTCCTTATATGATCTATGAGTTGTTATGATTCTCGAGATGTAAGTATACATTTGGGTTTGCACTGGTCATCCACCCATATAACGTTAAAATCTCCCAATAACAATGTCGAACCTCCATACACGCATGCTAAGAAAATATAAGGGCAATCATTTTTCATGTGAAAAAATTGAAAAAAACATTAACCACTCATGTAACAGGAATGTCTTTATATACAATATCAAAGATTCGTGCCAAAATCCTCTCAGTAAAAGATTAATACAAAAGTTGAAGGCAGTGCACTAAAACACAAAACTTTTTGCAAATTTGTAACAACGAAACATACTACAATGTTTATGGTTGTTTTACAATGTGATATAGTTAATGTGGGTTGGTTACAGAACAAAAAATCCTCTTAGTAAACATTAATACCGAATTTGAAGATGGTGCACAAAAACATGGAACTTTCCTGCTGTGTTTGGAACAAGACCTCAATTCTTACATTTTGCATGTAACATCTCCGCATAATAAATTTTTAAAGCTTTATTCTTCTTCAAATATATTTTAGCATCTCGCCAATGAGAGAGACCAGAATATAAATGAGCCAAATATTTCCAAACTCCAACTTCAAGAACCCTCTCACTTTCAACCTGGCAATGACAAAGAACATATCATAGCTAATTTAAAAATGCAATTATAGAATGGAAACTCCCCAATGGTTTGAGTTGAAAAGTATGACCCAAACATTCAAACTTTGGTAGAGCTTTGTTACATGAAGAAGATATATTGTTATGCAATTGGCACATGTTATTTGCAACATCACTCAAAATATTCAAAACAAGAGAAGTGAAGAAGAATTATGAATTATTATTGACATAATTGTGACAATAAGTACATAATGAGATTGGGTAGTGTTAGCACTAGAAGTCACCTCTGGATTGCAGTAGAGGTAATCCTAGTACCCATCAGTTTGTATGTCACAATGAATAAATTAAACGGGATCAAATGGGTGCAGACTCGAGAAAATATTGCTTTAACTATGAAATCTGGACTAGGCAATGCATGAGCAAGTGAGGTCTTCATTTAACTTCAGTTAGTAAGTTGTAGTAAAGGGTGAGTAGGAGGAAGAACTGGTGAGGAAATCTAGAGGTCTTCTATGGACATCGGTTCTTCCAGTAGCCTAGGGAGGAAAAGATTTGAATACAAGATCCTCTTGAACCCAAAAATTTAGAAAACTGAAAACCTCATAACAATATTGCAATCAAACATACATTACAATACAGTCACAACAACTCGAATGGATCACCCATGCCCAAGTCTTCAATATTAGAAGCAAAAGAGATGATAAGAAAGTTGATTGTCATTAAACAATAAGTCTCAAATGGAAACACATAACCAGAGAACCAGAGGCTTCATTAAAAATTTGCAATACGAGAGCTTAGCTCAACCATCGACCCTAACAAAATATCAAAACTGAGTATTTATACTCATAACAGTTGCCACCACCAAGAGTGTGACCTGGCCACTACAATCAAATATTTGTGTTTACATCTTCTTATGTCAGTCTATGCATGTATTCTTCTGTCAGACACGAGCTCAGATCAGTATGGGCTTTGCAGGAAAATCTGTTGACAGAGGAACTTTCAGCTGACAGTCTGCCTACATGGCCATTTTTCCATACTTTCCATTTATGGGGTGAGACGAGGTTTCAACAACCTCCCCCATTTCCATTAACTACTTTCATTGGAATCGGGATGGAGCCTCACACCCATGAATGTTCCAGGAGACATTCACAACTTCTCCAAGACAAGCCCAACGCCTTGAAACCATGCAAATCTTCTGATGAGACCAAGACGAGCACTTTCAGCCCTTGGCGCAGCTCCTATCCATCGTTCCACATGACCTCAGGCCATGACCTTACGCATATCCCACATGAAATTTCAGGATATTGCATTTCAGGAGTCTTCACTCCCCTTGATTTCAAATATTTCGATGCTCGATCCTGCGAAACGACCCATCTGGATCGACGATTGAACCTACTTTGGATTTGACGGCCATGATCATTTCCTTAAACAATCTCAGTCGCTCGTTGCTTGACATGTGTTTTCCCTTTCTTCATGGCCATGCTTCCATATGACCATGGACTATGATCGTGGGCCCAACTCCCAGGCCCGTCGTGAATTCACGTCGTGCTCCATGCTCAAAACCTCGAGTCATGAAATCATGATTTCTCAGATCAGGTGCCACACTTCCCCACTGGATCGGATGGCCCAGATGAATATCGACATTTCGGGACCTTGGCATTTTGGGACTCGGGAAATCTACGCACTCCTTACTTCGGTTTTCCCGAAATGACTTTCTCCATGGTTCGGATCTGGTGCCATGCATCCTGTTGGATTGGATGGCTCCTATTGATTTCAGGTTTTGGGGATTCAGATCTTTTACAAACAACTTCAACAATGTTCCGAACTCCTGATTCTTGTGCTTATAATTTGTCATTGATCTCTGAACTTTGAAATGAAATTTCCTCCGCCAAACTAAAATTGCTCACTCGCTTGATTCAAATTGATATCAGACCGCTCTAAGTGTTGTGCTTTTGCTTATGGTTGCGGCCTCCATAAAAAAATACTTGGATGATTGAATGAGGGCTCAGGAAGGCAAAAGGATTAGTGACAAAGATAAGGAGAGAGACGTGATCGACCTCGGAGAAAATAGAAAAGCTTAGGGCCGAGACTTCTTAGGCAAGCAAAAGAAGAAAACTATAAGCCGAAAGGAAAAACCTTATGATTGGGTCTGCAAAAGGAGGAGAGACAGGCAAAATTACAGACTTAAGAAAAAACCCCAGATTCACAGACTCTGACAAGTTTATGTGATAACATTTGGCTCCACAGGGGATGGCATGCTCCCTATGAGCTGCCAAGAACAAGCAGTTCAAGTGCCTTAGCTTTGGGCTATGGAGTCTCCTATGAAAAACAAAAGAACATGAAACAAGAATGGTATTTACAATGGTGGGATGCCGACTACAACTTTAAACAAACAAAAAAAAATCAGAAAGTGCCCAATTACGGGGCCACTAAAAACTCCGTCACCCTCCAAATTCTACAACCTGTAAGTATTATTTTGGAATATCTCAGAGATTTTGAAGGGGGCGATCCACAAGGCATTGAATTTACCATGCTTGCCTTTGTCCTACTTGGGTGCATCCCATTTTAGCACTAGATCTCCCAGCTGGAAATCCTCCTTTCTTACTTTCCTATCGAAAGTCCGCTTGATCTTTTGTTGATGTCCATGTGCTTTGTCCAGTAGATTTTCTCTGTTTTCCTGCACTTCTTCCAGTTGTAATATTATCCTGACCATGTCATCAGGTTCTCCCTGGTAGTCTTGGAAGAATTTTTCCACCGGCAAGGTGAGATGAGAAGGAAAGATGGCCTCAACTCCATACACAAGCTGAAAAGGAAAGGCACCAAGAGACCTCTTTGTTGTCACTCTATCAGCCCACATAGCAAACTTGAGCTTTGAATCCCATGCCTTCTTGTTGTCTTCTAGCAGTCTTTTGATAATTTTTATGAGGCTCTTGTTAGAGGACTCTGCCAATCCATTCCCTTGGGGGTAGTAAGGAGTTGAGTGAATCAATGAAATTCCAAACTGCTCACAAAACTAGATTAATGGCCCGGCCTTGAAGGATGCAGCATTATCAGTGACAATCCTTTTCAGACAACCAAACCTTGCTATAATATCTTCAAGAAAACCAATTATTACTTTGTAAGAAGCATTCCTTGTGGGGATAACTTCTATCCATTTTGTGAAGTAATCAGTGGTAGTTAAGATCCATCTATGCTGACCACTCGAAGGAGGATGAATCTCCCCAATAAATTCTAGGCCCCACTATTGAAAGGGTCCTGAAGCTACTACAAGATTCAATGGCAAAGAATTGAGTTGTTGCTTCCCAGAGAATTTCTGACATTTGATGCAAGCCCTGATCGTTGCATAGACATCAGTGAATAGAGTAGGCCAATAGTACCCGGCCCTAAGGATTTTATAGGTTGTGGTTCTCCAGAAATGATGTCCCCACATAGGCTATCATGAAAATAAAATATAATCTTTTGGGCCTCATGTGTGTTTAGACATCTCAACAACACTCCTAGAGGATCTTTCCAATATAAAATCTGATCAATGAGGCAATATCTATTTATTTTGACCTTTAAAGCTCTTGCCTTGTTTTTCCCCATTCCATCTGAAGGTCACAACCTTTGCAGAAAATTTATAATATCTTTGTACCAAGCGCATTCTGCCAATGGGGGGCTGTCCTGAGGGATTTTATCAGACACTTTAGCCTGCTGGTTTTTTTAGCAAGCGTTGATGAAGTTAACCTCCAAATATTTACAATTAGATTGAGCCAATAGCTTGGCTAAACCTTGGCCTTTAACTAGCTTGGTGGGTTTTATTTCTAGATCAAATTCAAGGATTCTAGCAATCCACTTGCTCCTTCTTCCATCTAAGTCAGGCTGAATGAGAATATCCTTCACAGAAGTTGAAGGACATATGCAATGATTTTTTAATGCAGAACATAGACTCTGAAATCTTTGAGGGCTTTCACCAAGGCATAGGCCTTCTTCTCCATGATTTCATATCTGACTTATGCATCTCTTAGTACTCTTCTAAAAAAAGAAATAGGTTGCTCCAGCCCTACATCATTCTTTTGTAGTAAAACAACAACCACTGTGTCAAATGAAGCAAAGGAAAAAATCAGAAAATCCTTGGAATAATCAGGACTGATTAGCACAGGTGCTTCAATCAGTGCCTTCTTGATTTGGTTGAAGGATTCTCTGGACTCAACAGTCCATTTTACTTCGTTCCCCTTCCTGAGCATGGTTGTGATATGCTTCACTATTTCAACAAAATTTGAAACAAACCTTCTCAGAAAATTAATTTTTCCCAGGAAGGAATGGACTTCCTTCTTGGATCTAGGAAGTGATCAGGCTTGAATAGATTCTACCCTACTTGAATCAATCATGACCCCCTCAACTGATACAATGTGTCCCAACAATTTTCCTTCCTGCATGGCAAATAAAGACTTCTTGGGATTTAGGGAGAGACCAAACCTTCTACATTTTGAGAGTACCTTTCTCATATGTTGACAATGTTCTTTATCATATTTGGAGAAGACCGTTATGTCATCCAGATAGATGACCACAAATTTATCCCTTTCTCCAATGAAGGTGATGTCCATGGATTGTTGGAAGGTTGCTCCTGTGTTCATCAATCCAAAGGGAATTTTGGCATACATGAATGTGCCCCAAGGAGTGGTGAAGGTTGTCTTTTCTTTGTCTTCAGGCAGTACAGAGATCTGATTGTATCCAAAAAGTCCATCAATCATGGAAATCATGGATGTACCTGTTACCCTCTGCAATATGTGTTCCATCTTTGGCAAAGGGTAATTGTCCTTCTTTGAGCTTTTGTTTAGGTTTCTAAAATCAACACAAAGTCTAATTTATCCACTCTTCTTTCTCACAGGGACCAAGTTGGCCACCCATTCAGAATATCTCAAAGGGACAATGATTTGGGCATCAAGAAGCTTCTTTATCTCTTTCTCCATAATAGGCAGCAGCATATGATTTATCTGTCTTAATTTCTGCCTGAATGGTTTGGCCTCCTCCTTCAGTGGGATCTTATGTTCAATGATACTCGTGTCATATGTTCTGAGGTCTTCATAGGTCCAGGCAAACACATAAAAAAACTCTCTTAAAAACTCATCATAATCGGTCCTTTGTTTCTTTGACAGGCTGCTTGACATCTTGACAAATTTGGGGTCTTTCTCTGTACCAATGTTGCATTCGGCTACATCGACATAATTAGTCGATCCTTTAAATTTCACTACCACATCATTTTTGTCAAATAGTCTTTCCAATAGAACTAGTCCCTTCGGAATGTGATTGCTAGGCAACTGAACAATATGGTGATTAGCGATTTTGTTCAGGAAAACATCAACATGAGGATTACTTTTAGAATCCCGATCTTGATCAATATGTAGCACAGAAAACTCATCAACAGTCTCAAGGAATCTTTTGATCTCAAGATCATCCTCAAATACTTTCCAATGCTTGACATTATCATGTATAGAGGGTCTGTAATTTACTTCTACGTCATACCTGAGCTTTGGTGGCAAAGGGATTCAGAAATTGCTTATTGAAATAGCCAGAGAATCAGCCATGATGTTTTCTTCTTTTGGAATAAATGAAATGTTGAAAGCTAGGAAAAAACTGTCAACAAAGTCCCACACTTGATTTCTATAACTTCTTAGCCTAGGGTGCTTAGCTTGGTAGAGATTTTTGACTTGATGGAAAATTAACTCAACATCCCCAAACACTGATATCTCTTCAACTCCCATGTCCTTTGCAGCCCTTAAACCCAAAACAAGAGCTTCATATTCTACCACATTATTGGTAGTTTCAAATTCTAACTTGTAGGACAGAGATATAATTTCTTGAATAGGTGAAAGAAGGGCTACTCCAGCACCAACACCTTCTCTTGAAGAGGATCCATTGAAGAACATCTTCCAAACAGAGGTAATCGGAGGAGAAACTTCACAAAGAGTAAGCGACTTCTTTCTAATTTCAAGAGGGGGTTCAGGAGCATCAATGAGTTGCAGCAAACTAGCTCCCAAATCTGTGTTAAGAGAAAAAATAGGATGGTTTGTGGGGTTTGCTTCATCACTAATAATGTATGCCAATTGAGCTTTCCGGTAAAGTCTCCTTTATTCACCCTCGAACACAGGTATGGTGGCGTATGAAAGGTCCCCCCCAGTCTCTTTATCCAAGATCTAGATAGGATCATTCTGAACTTAGGGGGAACATCAACCACTACGATATCCATGACTATGCTCTTCATTGACAACTAGAACAGGGACACGGCCAGGTCTTTAATAACCCCAAGGCACTTCACCTTCCTGGAATCGAAAGAATACAGGTCGTGGTAGGTTTTTGTGACTTCCAACCCGAGTTCTTCCCTGACAACCTTAGGCATAAGATTATGGGATGCTCCTGAATCCATTAAGAATTTATGCAACACCTTATCATGGATGTTCAATGAAGTGTAGAAGGGAGGGGGGGAATCATCTCTATGTTCTACCAAAGGTCATAATATGACAACTGTCTTTTCATCTTGCAAATTGACTGAGTCTGTGGGATGAGACGTAGGCTCAGACTGCAATAGTTTAGAGAGGCTCCTTTTGAAATCTTCATGCTTGACTAGTTCTGAAAGGGGTACAGGGATTCTAAGTTTTTGGATTTCATGGTAAAAATTGAAAAAGGGAGAGGGCTTCAGAATCTCCTTCACTTCTGGAACAGGAACTTTAATTATTGGAGAGGGTGCTTGTGCCTTCTTACCCTTGTTGTTGTTTGCTATATCTTTAGCAGGCTTCTCTGCTTTGGTGGGCTACTCAGGAACATTAGGATTTCCTTATTTCTTCTTGGGCCTCATATTATATCTGTTTGGGTTGTCGTTGGCCTTGTCTCCCTTACTCAACTCATTAAGTTGGTTGTCCATGAGAGATTCCTCGTATGCAAATTGAGTCAAATGAGGAAAGGAGGAGGTGTCTCCAAGACAGTGGATTTCAGGATCAAAGCCCTCATCTTCACCTTCATCATCTGTAACAAGATTATTTTTGAGAGGGGTTTGGATGTTCTGATCATTTCTATCTATGTTCCTCTGCTCTCTTAGAAGAATCTGAGGAGAGTTGTTAGGTCTCCTGAAATTACCTATGTTATCAACATTTTGTAGATTTCTATAGTTATGTCTTCCTTCAAGCTTCAACTTCTCCATTTCAGCAGACATAGATTTTACTAATTTAGTAAGTTCATCAACTTGAGGATGGACAGTAGAGGAACCAGAGGTTGAAGCTTTATACCTCCCTTTCCTTTTGTCTCTATTTTCCTTGCTCCTAAGTTTATCAACTGCGAATATATTAGACTCTACTTCAAGGGATGCATCTTGCATATGAGCCAATGAAGTAGCTCTTCTTTCTCTTAGCAGGAGACAAAAGTCAGGATCAAAAGCACTAGCATAAGTAATCTTTGCAGAGGTTTATGTAGGCTTGACTTCAGTGGGGATTTTATTATACATTTTATTAAACCTCTTGGATAAACTAGACACAGATTCCCCTTCCTCTTTCTTCAGAGCCCCAAACTCTGTAATATAGTACAGGAGATCCTTTTTGTCTCCCCAATCCTTTAAGAAGACTTCATATAGGGATTTAATCCCACCAATAGATCTAGTGGGCAAGCCCTAAACCACTTCCTAGCTTCACCATCGAGGCTATGAACAAAGATCCTCATCCATACATCCTCATTCTCTATGGCATGATTATCCGTAAAACTATAAAAGGCCTCAAGATGTGCTTCCGCGGTTATATCTCCCTCACCCGTGAACTTAGGTAACTGCTCAAGGTATCCATCCACTGGGAGGGAATTCAGAGGCTGAGGCAAAACAAGAGAGGCATACCTAGTGGCTATTATAGCTTCCATTCTGGCTCTGGGGGGATTTTCTCCTGCCATTGTAGTGTGAATAAGAGGAGAAGCAGGTGGAGATGGAGTTCGGATAGGTGAGACTGGAAATGTACCTCTGGGGAAAAAGGTAGCAAAGCTGGTAGGAAAAGAGGATTCTCCTACAATGACTCTGATAGGGGAAGGGATAGTAAAACCTGGAGTGGGAAAATATCCTAAGGTCTTGGGGCTAAGCCAAGGAACAACTTCAGGGGAGACGAGATTGTTGAAACTTTCTCTTTCCAAACCAAGGCTAGGAGAGGAGAAACCAGTAGGAAAAATCCCAAATTCAAGTCTTTAGAAACTCCAACTGAAGATATAATAGGATTATGAGAAGGAACTAATGGAGTATCATAGGGAGAATGATGAAAATTACCAGAATCACTTGGTTCAGTAGTTGAAGTACCTTCTTGAGGGGTCTTTCCTTTTCTGATAATTTTCTTTGGGTCAGCTTCAGGCGTGGCTAGAGGTAGTTGTGGGTGATACCTCATGTGTTTGCCTTTCGAAGGCAGCTGAAATAGAGGAGTCGGACCAATGTAGTCTCCAAACAATGGAGTCACCAGGTGCAAGTCACAATATTCAATGGTACTAAGTTCTGATGCACCTTCATAATCAGTAAGCTTTGTCGTTCTATCCCAGGGGAAATCTTCAATTCATCTCCGACAACGACGCCAGAAATGTTAGCACTAGAAGTCACCTCTGGATTGCAGTAGAGGTAAGCCTAGTAACCATCAATTTGTATGTCACAGTGAATAAATTAAAGGGGGTCAAATGGGCGCAGACTCAAGAAAATATCGCTTTAACTATGAAATCCAGACCAGGCAATGTATGAGCAAGTGAGGTCTTGATTTAACTTCAATCAGTAAGTTGTAGTAAAGGGTGAGTAGGTGGAAGAACTGGTGAGGAAATGTAGAGGTCTGCTATGGACATCAGGTCTTCCAGCAGCCTAGGGAGGAAAATCTTCAAATACAAGATCCTCTTGAACCCAAAACTTCAAGAAACTGAAAACATCATAACAATATTGCAGCCAAACATACATTACAGTACAGTCACAACAACTCGACTGGATCACCCATGCCCGAGTCTTCAATATCATAAGCAAAAGAGATGATAAGAAAGATGATTGTCATTAAACAAGAAGTCTTAGATGGCAACACATAACCAGAGAACCAGAGGCTTCATTAAAACTTTACAATACGAGAGCTTAGCTCAACCATTGACCCTAACAAAATATCAAAACTGAGTATTTATACTCAAAACAGTTGCCACCACCAGGAGTGTGACCTAACCACTATAATCAAAGCTTTGTGTTTGCATCTTCTTCTGTCAGTCTATGCATGTATTCTTCTGTCATACGCGAGCTCAGATCAGTATGGGCTTTGCAAGAAAATTTGTTGACAGGGGAACTTTGGGCTGATAGTCTGCCTACACGACCATATTTCCATACTTTCCATTTATGGGGTGAGATAAGGTTTCAACAACCTCCCCCATTTCCATTAACTACTTTCATTGGGATTGGGATGGAGCCTGACACACATGAATGTTCCAGGAGACGTTCATGACTTCTCTAAGACAAGCCCAACACCTCGAAACCACACAAATCTTCTGATGAGACCAAGATGAGTGCTTTTGTCCCTTAGCACAGCTCCTATACATCACTCCACGTGACCTCGGGCCATGACCTTACACATATCCCACATGAAATTTTGGGATCTCGCATTTTGGGAGTCTTCACTCCCCTTGATTTCAAATATTCCGATGCTCGATCCCGCAAAACAACCCATCTGAATCGACAGTTGAACCTACTTTGGATTTGACGACCACGGTCATTTCCTTACACAATCTCAACCGCCCATTGCTCGACAGGTGCTTTCCCTTTCTTCATGGCCCTGCTTCCATATGAATGCGGGTTGTGATCGTGGGCCCAACTCCTAGGCACGTTCCGATTTTGCGTTTTGCGACTTCGCGTCGTGCTCCATGCTCAAACCCCTGAGTCGCGAAATCGCGATTTCTTGGATCAGGTGCCACGCACCCCCGATAGATCAGACGACCCAGATGAATATTGACATTTCGGGACTCGGGAAATCTGCACACTCCTTAATTCGGTTTTCCCGAAATGACTTTCTTCGTGGTTCGGATCTGGTGCCACACATCCTACTAGATCGGATGGATCCTGCTGATTTCAGGTTTTAGGGATTCAGATGTTTTACAAATAACTTCAACAATGTTCCGAACTCCATATTCCCACGCTTATAATTTGTCATTGATCTCTAAACTTTGAAATGAAATTTCCTCCACCAAACTGAACTTTCTTGCTCACTTGATTCAAATCCATATCAAACCGCTCTAAGTGTTGCACTTGTGCTTATGGCTACGGCCTCCATAAACAAATACTTGGATGACTGACTGAGGGCTCAGGAAGGCAAAAGGATCAGTGACAGAGACAAGGAGAGAGACATGATCGACCTTAGAGAAAACATAAAATCTTAGGGCCAAGACTTCTTAGGAAGGAAAAAGAAGAAAACTATAAGCCGAAAGGAAAAACCTTACGATTGGGTCTACAAAAGGAGGAGAGATAGGCAAAATTACAGAATTAAGAAAAAACCCCAGATTCACAAACTCTGACAAGTTTATGTGATAACAAGTAGCACTTTGCAATCCTAGGACATGACACATATGATTTTTAAAATGATCCATATGGATGTCACTGGCCTCCCACCTATTCCAGCTAGCTCATTTTGACAGTCTTTTCCTAGTTTTGGGGTCCCCAACTTCTGGGGCTGTTTTGAGGCCCTAAACAACGTTTTTAAGGCTCACCACAGTCAATTGCTACGAGTAGTTAGAGTATGATGGAAACATGTGTAGTCCTCGGATAGAAATTTCCAACGGGCTATCATGCACCTAAAACGAAGATCGTATGCAAAAGTTATGACCCCAGGAAGTTGACGTACTAACTTACCCCAACGAAGCCCACACGACTTTTGGCGCTTCATCTCCTAGGGTTAGGTTTTTGGATGTCTAGGGTTTTGGCATTCATGTTTATTGTAAAAAGGCTTGGAGAGCCTCATTGTAACCATCTTCTTGCGAATGAGTGCAATGGTCACATCTCTTCTCAAAGATAAGCTGCCACCATTCTAGCAAGCTTGTTTTCAGTCTGCATTTTACAGTTTCAACATATTTCCTTATTGAATAGAAGCTAATTTTACTGCATCTCTGTTATTGTTCCTTGCACTTTCATGTTAAGCATAATAATAATATGTATTCATTTCATTCTACTCATAAAATTTGGATCAGTGGTATCAGAGCAGTCTGCTCCTTGTCGTTCTTAATGCATGTCCTCAACGAGGTTAGGGTACAAAGAATTGGGTCTCGAGCTTGTTTCTCTTGAGGACAAAACATCTCGCACACCCAAGCGACCTCTCATGGAGGGAGAAAAGAAAGATGATGGGACATGAGACCCTTTCAAAATGTTTCTAGAGGAATCCCTCACACAATAGAGGAACAAGATGATGGATAGTTTTGCGCAAATTCTTTGGTGGCTACCAACATTCGATGCATCTTCCTTGAGCAGAGGCGTCCCCCCCTTCAAGGTACAAATCAACTTTGATATTCCTATATTTGAAGGTCAAATAAATGCAGATGTTGTAGACAAATGGTTGAATCTACTAGAAGGGTATTTTTATGTCCATAAATTTTCGAATAGAGAAAAGATTACTTTTTCTCTCCTCAAAGTCGTTCCCCATGTCAAAAATTGGTGGGAACCCTCATTATTTCTATGAGAAAAAGGAAATAGAGGAACCCTCATTATTTGTAGTCGCGGTCCCTGGGAGTACTTCAAGGATTCTATTAAGGAATAATACTACCATGTCAGAAGTTATGAAAACTTGTATACAAAATGGACCACATTGCGGCAAGAAAGAGACCAAGTAGTGCCAGAGTTCACAAATATCTTCCATACCTTGTGCACCAAGATGGGTATCAAAGATTCTGAGCGACATCTGATGCTCAAGTATCGTGATGGTTTGCATAGATACATATAGGCCAAAATGGAGTTTTTGGACATCTAGTCCTTGGGTGCGGCCTATCAATATGCTGTCAAAATCGAGCAGAAGCTTAAACAAAAAAACGCGGTAATTTGGGTCTGGGAACCCCTCACAACAAAAAAAGGGCAACCCCAACTCGCAGAACAAAGGACAGAGCAAAGATGTACAACCTCAGGACAACTAGGCTAAGCTGCAAGCAAAGAAGGACACTAGGAAGACAAAGAAAGATATCAGGAAGTGGTGCGACTTCCATAAGAGCCCTTGTCATAACACTGCTAAATGCCACTCAAAGTAGTTGTTAGTGGCTGAGGTGAAAGCCTCTGAATCAGATGCAGATTTCGACTCTGAGTTAGAACCAGAAAGGGGGAGATAGATCATTGATGTGGAACCCAGTGCCACCGTTGCTACCACCAAGATCCAGCCCAATGAACCAAACGAGCCAGAGGAAGGCGAGCACCTCTTACATTCACAGATGTGGGTGAAAGGCTCCCCACTGCACTTCATCATTGATAGCAGTAGCCAGAAGGACCTCATCTCAGCAAAGGTCATCAAGCAGCTAGCCTTGCCAACAATGCCACACCCACAACCCTACACCATTGGATGGATCTACCAAGGAAGTAATCTCTGCATCAACCAATAGTGTTGCCTGTTATACAACATCAAGCCCTTCAAAGATGATGTTTCGTGTGATGTTGCTCCTCTCGAAGTTTGTAATGTTCTTTTGGGGAAACCTTATTTATGGAAACGTCATGTTGTATATGAGTCTAGGCCTCACAGTGTTATTATTACTTTGGACAGGAAATTGTACAAGATACCCGAGGCAGTCCCACTTAGTGTTATTTCCTTGATCTCTGCCAAGCAATGTAGGAAGGTAATATCTCAAACCGAGAAGTTTGTTTTCTTCGTGATTCGCTCTTAGAGTGAGATAAATATTGCATCCACGCACGACCGACCTCTCCACATAGTAGAAGCAAGTGGATAAGGTCGTGGAAGAATACACATATATCTTCTTCTCACCTATCGGGGTACCTTTGCACTGCCAGGTCAAGCATCCCATCAATCTAACCCCTAATGCACTGCTACCCAATGGTCCAGTCTACCACCGCTCTTTGTTAGAGAATGAGGATATCAAGTGATCGATCTAAGAACTACTCCACAAGGGGCACATCTGTCCCAACTCATCACCTTGTGTGAGCCCACTCGTCTTGGTGCAAAAGAAATATGGGACCTGGCGACTCTGCATTGATTATTGAGCCCTAAATAAAATCATAGTCAGGAACTGATACCCAATTCCCTGAATCGATGATCTCCTTGATCAACTCAAAGGGGCCAAATACTTTAGTAAGATTGATCTAAAGTATGGCTACCACTAGGTCCCAATAGAATAGACAGATGTATGGAACACCTCCTTCAAGTCAAAAGAAAGTCTTTTTGAATGGTTGGACATGCCCTTTGGTTTGACAAATGCTCCAACAACTTTCATGAGGATGATGGACGATATCTTGCGACCTTTCACCAATAATTTTGTAGTGGTGTATCTAGATGACATCCTCATCTACAACAAGACTTGGGCGGAACACTTGCAGCCTATTCAACAGGTTTTGCACACCTTGCGGTAGCACAAACTATATGCCAACTTGGAAAAATGATTTTTCGGCATGGACAGGGTCCAGTACCTACGCTACATCGTCAACCAACATGGTGTGCATGTGGATCTAGCCAAGATACAGGTCATCTGTAACTGGCCATCCCCAACCACACTCACTGAGCTTTGAAGCTTCTTGGGCCTTGCCAATTTCTACTGCAGGTTCGTGTTAGGATTCTCCCATATTGCATGGGCCCTCTACCAAGTAACCAGGGGTGGTGGTAAGGAAAAATTTGTGTGGGGTCTGTCCCAAAAAAAAGCATTCGATGATTTGAAGCAACACTTGTGCTCAACCCCAATACTTTCATTACCAGACCTGCAACAACCCTTTGAGATCGAGACAGATGCTTTAGACTATGTTGTGGGCGTAGTTCTCACTTAGCACGGCCACCCCGTGGCCTATCATAGTGAGACACTATTAGACGTCCTCCGTAAGTACCCTACTTACGACAAAGAAATGTAATCCATTGTGCAAGTATGTCGCCAGTGGAGACATTACATTCTTGGAAATGAGATAGTCATCCACGTTGATCATAATCCATTGCAGTTTATGCAGACACAAGGAAAATTGCAGAATGATCACCATCATAAGTGGTCCACATACTTGCAACAATTCCACCTCAACATCAAGTATAAAATATGAAGTACCAACCGAGTCGTTGATTTCCTTAGCGACCTCCACTCACGGCACTCACCATGGTGCTAGACTCTTGTGGCCATGAGACCTCTAGATGGCCCCACCTCTATGAGACATACCTTGATTTCGCCACCACTTACCAAATGTTGGGCGCAAACTCATTTGCCGCTAATTTCCATCTTCATGACGGGTTGTTGTTCCATCTGGGCCATCTCTACGTTCCATCGAATGAGCAAAGATAATCTGGGAAGCCCACTATAGTCGGGTGGCAGGACACTTCGACATTGAAAAGACAATGACAGTGTTGCAGAAACATTTCTACTAGCCGAAACTTCGACATGATGTCAACAAGTATATTAGGCCCTACACTACCTGCGCTATTGCCAAACCGACCACTAAGAAACATGGCATGTACACCCCTATGCCTACTCGTGACAAAACATGGGAATCCATCTTAATGGACTACATGTTGGGCCTTCCATCCACCAAGAGGGGAAATGACTGTGCTTTTGTGGTTGTTGATTGCTTTTCCAAGATGGTGATTCTGGCCGCTTGCAAGAAAATCATCACAGCAGAGGCCACTGGCAAGCTCTTCTTTGAACGAGTCTGGGTACATTTTGGAATCCCACAAACCATTGTCTCAGATCGGGATAGTCAGTTCCTCTTCTGGTCGAGTCTCTAGTCACTGTTGGACACCAAGCTCACCAAAACCACTGACTTCCACCCCTAGACAGATGGCCAAACCAAGGTCGTCAATCGGATGATCGTGCATATCCTGCACATGTACAATTCCAATAACCCCCACACATGGGATGAGAGTCTCCCTATGTTCAACATAGCTACAACCGAGCCCTACATAGCTCAACCGACCACAACCCCTTTTAGGTGGGGTTGGGATTCCAACCATTGGGTCCCATGGATGTTGCACTACCCCTTGCAGCCACCCCGACCTACTCGTCACCTGCTCCAACTGACGTTGACAAAGCCACCTAGTTTATTGAGGGGATCCAACATATCTTCCAATAGGTTCGGGATATTTTACAGAAGTCCAATGCCAAGTACAAGCAGTACCATGATCAACACCGGGTGCCACATAAGTTTCAAGTGGGAGACAAAGTTTGGTTGCACTTGTAGAAAGAATGCCTTACAAGGCCCCATCGGAAGCTTCACCCACTCCGTTATGGACCTTACACCATCACCAAGGCTATGGGTGACAATTCTTTTGAGCTCATGATTCCCCTTTTCCTTGGCCTGCACTCAACGTTCAACACGAATCTCCTTAGACCATATTTCCCACCATTATTAGACAACTAAGAGATATCACAATAATTGACACCAACAGAGCTCAACCCTGATTGCATGCAACAAGCATCCAATGATCAGATTGTGGACACATAGGTCAAGGGCACTCGCCAGCAAAGGATCCAACTTTATCAAGTTGTCAAAGCAGGGCATCTCCTTCACCAAGGCAAGTGGCTCACCCAGGGCCAAATTCAACAGAAATTTCCTCATCTGATGGGGTAACTTAATGCAATGGAGACCATTGCTTCCTAAGAGGGGAGGTTTGATCCAGATGGATGTCGGTGGCCTCCCACCTATTCCAACTGACTCATTTTGGCAGTTTTCTAGTTTGACAGTTTTTTCCTAGTTTTTGGGTCCCCAACTTTCGGGGTCGTTTTGAGGCCCTAAACAATGTTTTTAGGGCTCACCATAGTCAAACTAGAAACAAAGTTATAGTCTGACGACAAAATGTGTATTCCTCGAATATACCTTTCCAGCGGGCTATCGTGCACCTAAAACGAAGATCGTATGCAAAAGTTATGACCCCGGGAAGTTGATGTACTAACTTACCCCAACGGGGGCCCACACGACTTTTGGCACTTCATCTCCTAGGGTTAGGTTTTTGGATGTTTAGGGTTTTGACATTCCTGTTTATTGTAAAAAGGCTTGGAGAGATTCATTGTAACTATCTTCTTGTGAATGCGCAACCGTCACATCTCTTCTCAAAGATAAACCGCCACCATTCTAGCAAGCTTGTTTTCAGTTTGCATTTTACAGTTTCAACATATTTTCTTATTGAATAGAAGCCAGTTTTATTGTATCTTTGTTATTGTTCCTTGCACTTCCGTGTTAAGCATAATAATAATTTGTATTCATTTCGTTCTGCTCATAAAATCTGGATCATAAACACAAGAGGGGAACATAGATAACTTCAAAGGATGATCTAGAAGAAGAGAAGAAAGACTAACAATAACTTAAGTAAAGTTGATAAACCCCAAAAACATGAATCTTTAGAAAATACAACTTATATCCTAATTAAGAAAAATTATGAATTGTTATTGACATAATTGTAATAATAAGTATATAGTGAGCTTGGGTAGCACTAAACAATCCTAAGACATGACATATATGGCAAGAGGAACATAGATAACTTCAAAATATATATATATGCATGTTTATTCAAGATTGTAAAGAAGAATGAAACTTGGAAGGCTTTTCATTGATTTAATTTTAATTTTGAGGCCAATATGTATGTTGATTACCTTCGTAGACTTTACCAGTCAAATTGTTGGGCGGAGGGGGGTCCCTTGTCCCACAAATAAGGAGGTCTCATACACCAATTTGGTGTGCTGGCTTGGCCGTGACCTTAAAAATAGATTATTATTATTATTATTATTATTGTTGGCGGTCGACAAAGCAAAAAGAGTTTTATATTAAACTTGCCACTGCTTTTCTAGTTGTTATATTGGTAGTGGGATGAAGCTTTTTTTTTCTTTTTTATTTTTAACCATGGAGAAATCGGTAACACATCGAGATTACCTGGGCCTAGCCTAGGTTCAAATCCGATGGCTGCCACTATAAACCCAAGAGCATATCCAACAACAGCCCGCAAGCCAGATGTATCAATAATTTGTGACTCAGCAGGGGTCGAGACATCCCGACCTCCACTCGGAATGGAAAGCCTATCCCAGGGATCACCTACCCTTTGAGCCTTATCACAACGGGCCAATGACTTGATGTCCTGGGTAGGCTGGGTGAAAATCACCTTCCCCACTAATAGAAGTAAGAAAGGGAAACATTCCCCTGGGCCATTTCCATTGCCCATTATCAACGATCTTCACATGCTCGGAAAGCTTCCCCACCAAGCACTAGCCTCCCCCTTATGAAATACGAGCCTCTCATGTCTTTGCACCTCGTCTCTTTGTTCACCTTAGTTGTCTCCTACATATGCCTAGGGAGTTTCTCAAAACCCATGATTAACTTTTCCCTAGCAGAGCTCTTTCAACCACCGTTAAGTGCTTGACCTATAATGGCTCTGGCGTAATATTTGCTCCATATAAACCTTACTGGAGACAAATGCGTAAGCTTTGTGTTTTACAACTGCTGACTTGGATCTTTAAGGTTTCAACTATATGATAAAGAAAATACAACTGCTGGCTTGGATCTTTAAGGTTTCAACTGTATGATAAAGAAAATACAGTACACATAAGTAATAGATTTCGATCGAAAGGAAGAAACCCTATTAATTGAACAAGGAGTCCGAACTAGCTAGCCTCTCCCAAATTACAATACATACAATTACACATAGGGGGAGGTGACCACTGAGAAATACTAATACATTAAACTCCACGCTACAATGCACAATTATTAATCTCCAACTTACATTCACAGACGAACATGTGAAAATTGACGGATACATTAATCCCGAGGGGCCAGGCTACATTCGATTTGATTTAATATTAATTGACTAACAGTTCATACTTCCACCTTTCTTATGAGATTTTAAAGTTTACTTTACACTTTGTGAAAAATTCGCAAAAACGAAAATAAACCATTTTTTATGGGTATATTTTTATTAGTCCCTGCCAAAGGCCTGGGACTATAGCAATGAGTTGCTCTTTGAATCTGTATTAGTTTATTGTTGAGTTTAAATTTGTGTGCTATATCCAACATGTAACATAGGAAATCAATAAATGTATTTTTTTTAATAATAGAAAAATATATTTTTCTAAAATTTAACTGGTTGATATCTTTGATGTGTTATTGCAGGCTTCACGTCATTCAATGTATAAAATTGATTATACAATTAATAAATTTGACATTTTGACAGCACAGTGCACTCCTTTGTTCTCCTGACATTCAATTGCAATTCAACAACACACTTGTTTTGACATTGAAGTCGACTTGAATGGATCCACCTTTGAAGTACCACTGAAACTCACGTTACAATGTCAACTTAGACAACTGCAACTTGAAGGCGAAATAAATTGGCAAAATAAATTGCGTCAATTGATGAGAAGATGTCCACAACTACCCTGGTCCTACATCACTTTACTCTTTGCAATATCCTGCTGGATACAATGGAGAAACACAGACAAGTAATGCCACTCTTATTACTACTGTTTATGTTGTCATTAAACCCATCATGCCTAGGGAAAAACGCAGAATGTGTAGAAGAAGACCAAGCTGCATTATTAATTGAAGTGTATAATTTGGTATATCTCGAAGACACTGATGCAACTGCTCAAAATTATGGTACCTCCTATCAACGAACCCTGTTTTGTTTTATGAATTTGTCATAGCAATGGAGTAAACAACAAAATATTTTGACTCGGCTCTCTCAAAATGGGCTCCCAACACCCAACATTTCAGCTTGGGAACATGTATATTTCCTATCCGTGGCCATACTATTGTGGATAGACTTTCAAAATTAGGAAAGCTATCATCTTTGCCTAATTTCAAGGCATGCGGTTTCTTAGAGCGCCAAGCCTCTCCACCTTCTGGAAAATATGATTCATCCACTCTTTGCCAACCCTCTACTGCAGTTGCACCACTCACTGATTGCTTATGATCAACCTTGAGGGATTCAATTTCATGACCTTTATTCTTTTCTCTTTTTCTTGAGTTTTTTTCTTTATCTAGCAATGACTGATCATTTACTTGCAAAGCTCTTTTTCTATCCTCTGGATCTTGGTTTTCTCTTCGACTATCTAGCGAATGGCTAATACTTGATTCAAACATCATTTGGCCAATGTTTTTACTTCCACCTC
>SNQJ01S0091316.1:13744-33925 GCA_010110895.2 Picea sitchensis | reverse complement strand
CCAGTCTATCGACGCTCGTTGATGGATAATGATGAAATCATGCATCATATCCGAGATCTTCTTCAAAAGGGGCACATCAAACCCAAATCCTCCCCTTGCGGAAGCTTGATTGTACCAGTGCATAAGAAGGACAGGACTTGGTGACTCTACATTGATTATAGAGCCTTAAACAAAATCATAGTCAGGAACAGCTACCCCATTCCTAGGATTTATGACCTTCTTGACCAAATCAAAGGGGAAACGTTCTTCACCAAGATTGACCTAAATTATGGCTACCACCAGGTTCTCATCAAACCAACTGATGTATGGAAGACATGCTTCAAGTCTAAATAAGGTCTCTACGAATGACTAGTCATGCCCTTTGGCTTAACAAATGCACCAGCCACTTTCATGAGGTTGATGGATGATGTATTGAGATCCTTCACCAACTCCTTTGTGGTGGTATATCTGGATGACATCCTTATCTTCAGTAGAACGTGGGAGGAGCACATGCAGCATATTCAACAGGTTTTGAGCACTCTATGACAACACAAGTTGTATGCCAACTTGGAAAAATGCTCTTTTGGCATGAACAAGGTCCAATACTTGGGATACATTTTTTATGAGCATGGGGTACATGTTGATCTAGCTAAGATACAATTCATCCATGATTGGCCAGGCCCAACCACATTGACTGAGCTTCAAATATTTTTGGGGCTAGCCAATTTCTACCGATAGTTCATGTTGGGATTCTCCCATATTGCATGGGCCCTCAGCCAGGTGACCAAGGGTGGTGGTAGGGCCAAGTTCGTATGGGGGAAGGAGAGACAACGAGCATTCAATGATCTGAAGCATCGCTTGTGCTCAGCTCCAGTACTCTCCTTACATGATCTACAACAACCAGTCGAGATTGAGACGAATGCATTTGGCTATGTTGTGATCGCAGTTCTCACTTATCACGGACATCTGGTGGCATACCATAGTGATACACTCTCTGATACTGTCCGTAAATACCCCACCTATGACAAGGAAATGTATTTCATTGTACAAGCATGTCGTCAATGGAAACATTACATTCTGGGGAAAGAGATGATCATACACATTGATCACAAGCCTCTGCAGTTCACCTCTGCAGCTCATACAGACATATGGAAAATTGCAGAACGATCACCATCAAAAGTGGTCCACCTACCTGCAAGAGTTTCATCTCAACATCAAGTATAAGACAAGTATCTCCAATCGTGTCATTGATTGCCTCAGTCGCCCCCCTGTGGCTGCACTCACCACTGTGCTCCATTCCTGTGGACATGAAGAATTATCGTGGCCCCAACTTTATCAACAATATCCAGACTTCTCCATAACATAACAGCTCTTGGGTACAGGTGCAACTGTCACTAATTTTCACATTCAGGATGGACTCTTATGCCACATGGTCCATCTCTATGTTCCTACAAGCGAGCGTGCAAAGATGATTTTGGAAGTCCACTATAGTCAGGTGGCAAGACATTTTGGCATAGAGAAAAATGTGGTCATTCTTCAAAAACATTTTTATTGGCCAAAAATTTGACAGGACATCAGAAAGTATATCAGATCTTTCACTTCCTCTGCCATTTCCAAGCCAACCATCAAGAAGAAAGGATTGTATACCCCTCTTCCTATTCCCAAGAAGCCTTAGGAATCCATCTCAATGGATTACATGTTTGGCTTGTCATCCACCAAGCAAAGAAATGATTGTGTGTTTGTGGTCGTTGATCAGTTTTCAAAGATGGCCATCCTCACAGCCTATAAGAAGAATTTCACAGTGACAGATACTACCAAGCTCTTCTTCAAATGAGTGTGGGTCCACTTTGGGATACCACAGAACATCATATTTGACCGAGACACCAGGTTCCTCAACACCTTTTGATTGACTCTTTGGTCTCTGTTGGAGACCAAGCTCACAAAATCCACTGCTTTCCAACCCCAAACCAATGGCCAAACATAGGTTGTCAATCGGATGAGTGTGCATATTCTGCGTATGTACAATTATAATCATCCACGTACATGGGACGAGAGTCTCCCATATGTCCAACATAGTTACAACAAGGCTCTCCATAGTTCCACTGACCATAGCCCATTTCAGGTGGTTCTGGGATTCCAACCCTTAGGACCCATTGATGTTGCACTCCCTCTTGCCACCGCATAGACAGACTCTTCCCCTGATCAGTCTATGATCGAAAAAAACCACCAAATTCATTGAGAAGATTCARCACATCCACCAATAGGGCCATGATATTTTGCAAAAATACAATGCTAAGTACAAGTAGTGCCATGATMAACATAGGGTACCACACCAATTTCAGGTTGGAGAACAATTCTSGTTACATATGCAGAAGGAGCGTCTCATCGGGCCCCATCAGAAGCTTCTCCCACTTCGTTATGGGCCTTACACTATCACCAAGGCTGTGGGTAGAAATTATTTTGAGCTCAACACTCCACCCTTCCTTGGTTTGCATGMAATATTCAATGTGGACCTCCTTCAACCATATTTTCCACCATTATTGGACACTTATGAGATCGCAAAACAATTGATACCAAATGATCTCAACCCGGACTACATGGAACAAGAATCCACTGATACGATAGTGGACACACAGGTCAAGGGCACACGCCAACAACAGATCTATCTTTATCAGGTTGTCAAGATAGGGAAACTCCTACACCAAGGCAAGTGGCTCACCCGAGGCCAAATCCAACAGAAGTTTCCTCACCTGATGGGGGAACTCAATGCAATGGAGACCATTGCTTCCTAATGGGGGAGGATTGATCCAGGTGGTTATTTATGGCCGCCCACCTATTCCAACTGGATCCTCGTGTCCATTTTTGTTCAACACATTCTTCTGTACATCTTTGTAATTGTGGGTTCTACACTTCTGGGGCTGTCAGAAGCCCCACATATCCTCCAGGTGGATACGGGTGGCCTCTCGCCTAATCCAAATCGATTATTTTGTATGTTTTCATGTCAACACATCTTTTTGTTCTTCCAAGGCCATTTTGGGGCCCTAAACGTTGTTGTTTTTTTGCTCACCATATTCAAACTGTATATGGAGTCATATTTTGACGGAGAAATGTGTAGTTCTCTGAAATCCCTTTCCAATGGGCTATCACATGCCTAAAACATAGGTCATATGAAAAATTTACGGCCCTAGGAAGTTGAGGTACCAAATTACACCAACTTTCCCATAGGGCCCACATGACTTTTGGTGTTTCACCTTCTAGGGTTAGGTTTTTGGATGTCTATGGTTTTGGCATTCATGGGTAATATAAAAATTCCTATGGACCCTCATTGTAATCCATTATTCTCAGAAATATTCATGTAGCAGCCACATCTCTTCTCAGAGATAGCTACCACCATTCAAGTAAGTTTTCAGTTCTGCAGTGTTTCATCCTATTTCATTATTTAATAAAAGATATTGTTCACTAGATATTTGTGTTATTCTCCATATCTCTGTGTTTATTGTATTCATTATGTTAATCAGTTCGTTCTTCTCCTAAAACCAGATCAAATGTACACTCCTTCATGTGGGAGAGTGCAGAGGGGGGTTACCCCCTCTACGAGGTATGTGGGGTCCATCCCCCCGACTAGGGGGTCCGAGGGTAAGCGGTCCACCAACAGGGGTTTGGGGGATAGCGTTCCTTGATGGGGGTTCGGGGGCAAATCCCCAAAAGGAAAAATTGCCTTGCAAATGTATATTGTAATTTCATTGTAAATATAGACCATTCATTATAAGGTCATAGATCTAACGGTAGAAATTATGTTAGGGTTTTTTTCCCTAGAAGGAAACCCTCTTTTATGAGGGAAATTTATTGTGGTTAGGTATTATGGCGAATATTGTATTCTAAGATAGGATACTGTGAGAGAAAGAAGAGGAAATTACAACAGGTTTGTTGTAGGTTGTATCACTTCATTTGTTGGATAATAATAAAGGAAGGACCTAGAAATTTCTCTGGTGGGAGTAGATGACACTGGGTGAACCACGTATATCTATGTCTCTATTTTATTGTGTATCTTTTGTGTTTTATTTCCGCGTTTGTTTTATTTTATTGCTCTGCGATCCTATTTTTCTAACACTCGAAACAATCAACCTTAGTACATATTGCACTAAATCTAAAGAGAGGAAATGATACATACAATTATTCAAATAGTATGAAAATGGTTTTTCTTGGACCTACATATATTTAAAGGTATACGATACTAAAATCATTCAACATACTATAGTTTTGAAGCTCAAATTTTATTTTTTTTTGCCAAAAGCATAGCCCTATTCACCCTTCCTTAGACTCGATCATCCAAAAAGAACTTCTAAAACGTTTGGATGCAATGATCATTTTTCCTATGAGGAATTACTCTTGGGTTGATAATATTGTTCTTATTCAAAAAGGAATGGTGATATACGATGATTTGTCAATTTTGGAAATTTGAATAATGATTTGGAAAAATTCAATTATCCTTTCCCCTCCATGGACCAAATTTTACAAATGGTAAATGGATTTGAAATGTTGTCTTTACTAGACAGATATTTAGGTTACAACCAAGTCTTAATGGTAGAAGGAGATAAGCATAAGGTTTCATTTATAACTTCCTTGCTATAATCCATGGTTTAATTAATGCATAATATAGATATGAATGTGGTTATGGCCAAGCGATGTAATATGCAAATCGTATTTCTAAATTTTATTAAATAAAATGTGATGCCAACTACTAGGGGACATAGATAGATATGGGGGATAATTAATCCATAAGAGTGGAGGGGTATAGAAAGGGGGTTTTATTCATGAGTTTAATTCTCAAATCCTTTTTCTGTTTTTAATGTTTTGAGTGAGCCTTTTGATTTTCCCTTTAGTGTGGAAGATCCCAATCACTGAATACTTGTAAGATGGGGGGTGTGAGGAGTCACATCCCATATTTATTGGGAACATGGAATGAGTACAATTAGTTTGGGGATGAGTGTGAGTGAAGAAAAAAACAAAGGAGAGGAAATCCATATGGCTAGAGGGGGAAGTTTAGACATGCATGTTTTTTCATGGGAAGCAAGAGACAACATGGAAGGGGAGTACACTGGAGCTAGAGAAAAAATGGAGGGAGAATTATGGATCCTTTTTGGAGATGAATATTGAAGAAAAAAGTAGTTAGGCTTGCAAAATAACCAGGTTGTCAGGCTTGAAGAGTGAACTCATGCGTGAGTTGCACTAGAGAAACAAACTTGTTGCTATTATTTTCTTGGTGGTTTTCCTAGAAGTGAGTTCCTTTGTGTTCCAAATAGTGATATTCTTGTTTACATGCACCAGAGATACCCTGATAATCAAATGGGACACATGATGGACTGATATTAGTGAAGGGGTACATTCCTTGGGTTGGGTAGGTCGAGAGAAAGAGAGCTAGAGGAAATTTGGAATAGTTGTAGGAGAATACGAGTGGGTTGTAGGATTGTTTGAGTTGTGAGTGGAAAGTGAGAGACACCCTCTTTTGTGGATTCATATCCCTGGATCATGGGAAATATTTTTATTGAGATATGTAAAAACGTGTCTATGGTTGGGTGGAACATTTGTCCTAGGCGGCTTGTTTCACAACTGTTTAGAAAGATAAGTGTTTTATCTATTTTTCTTGTTGCATTATGAGTTTTAATTATTGTGCATTAACTTTTAATATGAGAATTCTTTATATGTTACCATGATGAATATATTAGATGCATTCATGTTTATTTAGAATGGTGTAGTTGCATTTAATTAATGGTATCAGAACATTGTTAAATTTGTGCATTTTCCTGTAGCTGGTAAGCTACAAGATATGTTAACATATATGTGTGTGTGTGTGTGTGTGTGTGTGTGTGTGTGTGTTTTGCATGTAATTAACCTTAGTCAAGTTGGGGAATGTTATAGATTGGTATTAGAGTTCAAGTTTCAACATCGATCTTGTATGGGCCAAGACCAATGTGAAATTGACAGAATTTCATTGTTGCAAAGTTTCAGCTATGAAGGATTTCATGGGGAAAATGGTGAAAACATAGTGAAATCACCAAATTTATGGGTATATTTGAGTTTAAATTGCCTCATAATAGTCTAAGAGAGTATTAATGGTATAAATTTGTAGGTTGCAGAGTTAAATTCGGTTAGGAAGGTCGGATTTTTCATTTTTAATGGCGATCGAAGAGTTGGAGAATCGATGACCTGTATCGTTTAGACATTGGAGGTTAATGGTCGATATCCATTATGAGATGGTAAAAAAATTCCAAGTTCCCCGAAGAAAATGTTGGGAGAAATTATAAAATTTTCAAAAATTTATAATTTTCGTGGTTTTTGAGAAATTTTGTATAGTGATGACGTGGACCGTATAGTGACGTGGAATGACAAGGTCCATGGTGGAAAAAGACAGGGGTTTTGGTATAGAGTTTAGTGAATTGGTGATTGAGATCACTTTGATCCTGAATATTGATAGTCCAGATCAAATACAGGCTTGGGGGGGGAGATGCTAAGTGTAAAAGCTGCGAGAGAAAGGACGCGGGAGGAAAAAAGGATCGTTGGAGAATACCCCATGAGAAAATGGTCTGTAAAGGTACAAGATCCATAGGATTGTGGGTTGTGGGTAAATATTAATTACATTCTTTTGACATCATGTGGAGAAATGTCCGAGAAAATTTTCCCGATAGGCTTGCGGGTTGCGATTCGTGGGAAAATCTTAACTCATTCTTTTGATAGCCCACAAGGAATTGTCCATAAATATTTTATCAATAGTATTATGGGTTGTGGGTCATGGGAAAGTATTAAATACATGCTTTTCAGATATCTTGTGGAAATGTTCACGAGGAAAAGCTCGATAGGCTTGTGGGTCGTAGGAAAGTATTGACTTCATGCTTTTGACAGCCTGCAAGGAAAATTCCGTGAGGAAAATCCCGGTAGGATTCAAAATTGTAGGTTGTGGGTAAATATTAATTAAGTTCTTTTGACAGTGTGACAATACATTTCTACAAAGGAGAGCTTGGCAGGCTTGCAGGAGGTTTGGTCGATGGCCGATGGAGGAAAACGACGAATGATGGCATGACTGAATCAAAGGATGACATGTGGACTCAATAGACACATTCCATACCATGTCAGTCGAGTTTCCTAGGGATAGGAATAGGTCAAATTAGAGGACTATTTCAGTAGTAAACCAAATATTTTCAAGCAAAAAATTTCAGTTTTTGAAGGTCATCAACTTGCAGACGAATTTTGAAGGTGTAAACAACATTTTTAGGGGTTCGAAATCCCAAGAAATGTATATACTTATAGTACACGGAGTATCTACTTCTAGAATGAAATATCTCAGTGACAGATTTCCAAAAATATATTCTAAGAAAAAAATAGAGCTGGTATGAAGAAGTTACAGTTGAAATAGTAAAAGATATATTTTCAGCATCAAATTACTTATAGAGGGCATAACTCCTTGCTCCGAAGTCAATTTGGGGCATAGGACAAGTCTCTAGAAATCCCATGGACCATAGAATACAAACATGAAACCAAATTCATAATCTGGGTACCTGAAATTGTACATGATGGAAAAGAAGACACCTGTAGCAGTAAGGGGTAAAAATGAGAAAACAATTTAAACTTCTATAGTCCATAACTTTCAGCTCGGATCTTATATTTGAGTAAACAAATATTCATTGGAAATTTATTGAGGAGGAGAAGTCATCTATTAGCTTATACTTTTGAATTGAGCACTACAATTTTATCAGAAAATAATAAATAATTTTGCAACAGTAGAAACAAATAAATGAGTGGAAATTTCAACTTGAGGAGGTTGTAAATTTTCGCTCAGAACTCATAATAAAATGCATGAGTATAGCCGTTGGAGAGTTGTTTCATAGAGGAATGTGTCAAAAGAATCATATTTTGACTTAGTGCATTGTGTTCTTTGTAAATTGAGATGAAGAATAACCTATAATCTAATTAATGAAATTTTTTATAATATGCATGTTCTAACAATAATTATTACATGCACATTTCTTGCAGAATTAGAGGTACACGAAAACAATTTTTTGTTCTTATATGAGGACTGGAGTTACGTAGGATTCTTATAGGTCTTATGGCTATGAGGAAGAATTCATAAGGCTAGGTGGAAGCATGGGAAATGATGAGATAAAGTCTAATGGAAGAAGAGGCAGGGAGAAGCCTGTGGAATTGGATGACACTGTGATGAGCTTCTAGAGGGAAGTGTAGAGCTATAGGGAATATAATGAGAAGATCATGAAAGATCAGCAGGATTTTCTAAAAATTATGAATATGCTGCATAGACAAGTCAACAAGGATTATGGCTCAAAGCAAGAATCTAGTGCTAGATAAGTAGTAGCATCCAGATCCCATAGAAGAAGGGATGGTCATGGGAATGACAAAAAATCAATAAGTAAGAGT
The DNA here is from genome assembly GCA_010110895.2 of Picea sitchensis. Classification (NCBI taxonomy): domain Eukaryota; kingdom Viridiplantae; phylum Streptophyta; class Pinopsida; order Pinales; family Pinaceae; genus Picea; species Picea sitchensis. The sequence continues at coordinate 25,519 of SNQJ01S0091316.1, read as the reverse complement.
AGGCATCATCATTCCCTAGAGAAATAAACTAGAAGAGATCATGAAAGTTTAAGGAAAGGGAGTAGCCCAAGTGTGTCTCCTATTAGGAGGAAAATAATAAGGCCTGAGTCAGACATTTTAGAAGGTGAACTTAGGAAAATCAAGCCACCAAATTTTAATGGTGAGAATAGAAAGGGAGAAGAGGCTAGAGCATGGTTGTTGGAAACTATTGTAATTTTTAATAGTACTAAGAGGGGGGTATATGATTTTAATCCTTTTATTATGATCTAAACATAGTTAGGACTTATATTGGCAATTAGTTATATCAAAAATGTACTCATCATAATTACAGACAAATTTACAAACATAGAGATGGAAATATATATTGTGAAGACATTGAAATCATTTATAAATGAATATCGATTTATGTATGAATAATCATCAATGAGGACACCAATCCTCTGTAGGAACCAACCTACAAACTAGGAACCAACTAGCAAACGGGCACCAACCTAAAAACCAAACACCAAATTGCAAACAGGAACCAACCTGCAAATGGAAGAGGACACCAATCCTATGTAGGAACCCACCTACAAACCATGCACCAACCTGGATGATCTGAATTTCCCTTAAAAATAATAATTCTACCTGAAATCGACCTTATGCCACAACAAATTGCTTCACAGAATATTCGGTCCTCTTTTCTTCTCCATGAGGTTCATGAGATATGAAATCTACTCCAGTTCGCCGTTATTTCATATCCTCACATGTAATGTACCCAACCACCCACAGGATGGCCACGCTACTTCAAAACTTGCTTCTGAACTAATTTAGAATTCTGATAAATTTGTAATTAATAAAGAGGCAAGAAATATCCACATGCAGAGATCAATATTCATGCTACAATATAAAATAAATGAATATAAGTCCATACATGGAAATAACCAACAAGCATGCACATTATAAACATGAATCTTACAGATAATAATTAATACACAATAAAAAAAATATACAGGTAAATGAAACCATGACAGAGAGCACTTATCTTTAATGAAATGAATCACCAACTACTTATACCAAGGACATTCCACCCAACCATAGACACTGTTGTTCCAAGTCTCAATAAAAATGTCACCACCGATCCAGGGCTATGAATTCACAAGGATGGTTGCAGGGTGTCACTCAACTTCCCAACCTAGTCAACATTCAAGCTCTCACAAGATTTTCAACACACACATCAATCCAAAGTACACCAGCTCTCTTCTATCCAGCTTACACAACCCAAGAGAATGGACTCCCTTCTCTGCCACACAGTCCCTCGGGATATCCACCTCCTTCCAGGGCTCCAGTGCATCTAGTAAAGAATATCCATGCTGGAACTCTTAGGATTCACATTTGTGAGAAAAAATTAACACACGGCAAAGAATCTCAAACATACAGGCATTAATTCATGGCTGGAATACACCAGCAGTCATTACATACAACAAAACCATGTCTCCTCTCCAACAATTCGTTTTTCTTTCCCAAACCAATATCAAAATGAATGAGGAATGAAGAGTGTGTGAAAGAATGAATGGAGAGAGAGAGAACATAATGAAAAGTGTGAACAATGAACAATGAGTGAGTGAACCCCCAAATAGACCAAATATGGGTTTATATATTTCTTTGAATTAAAAAACCACATGGCCTTCCCCCAAGAAGATCATGTAATTGATATTCTCCATTAAAAAAATTTGGGTAAATAAAATATAAAATAAATACTTATCCCCTCAAGCCCCCTCTCTTGTGGAATCATATCCCTCTATAACTCTTTTACTTGTCTGTCTAGCAACCAGTGATGTATCTATTATTAATAATGATCAAAACATTACATTTCCTAGGAGCACTAACATTTTTTAATTGTTTGGGCACTATGGACTTTCATAAATTAACAAAATACATTATTTAATATGGGGCTCAAAACTGGGGTATTACACCACCTCACACCAACTAGCTCAAACAAGGGATCATTATTTATAGATCTCGTGTACTCAATCATTTGTCAACATATGAAGTCATGCTCATCAAGTCATCTCTGATTCCATTTTCATCTTCCTCAAATAGGGCCCTAACACCTTTGATTTCACGCGATCTTCTCATGGACCACACAACACAATTTTGACACTCAACAGTTTTCGGATCTCATCCTAGATTCAATCTTGTTCGTTTATTTTTCTGCAGGTGACTAGGTCATTCAATATATCCTTGACACTCATGAACCATCTGATCTATATCTCCATGAAATTTCAACTGTTGATTTGAGATCGGGATCACTAGCCCTGTAAGATACTTGGGACCTCAATGCACATCCATCGTTAGATCTAGTCTAGAATTGATCTAATCAATTGATCATTTCCTTAATATCGGGCTATGAAAAACTCAATACTATGTTGAAGTATAGTAAACAAGTTCTAAAATCTCAAGTGCTTGATTCCAAGGATGAATTCCATGTGACCTCACACTATGACCAAGCGCCTTCCAGTATCGGGGCTTAGCTTTTCAAAAACCCATTGGACTTTTCTTTTCAGAGTGTCTTGATACTCGAAACTTACAACACTCTGACACAAAGACTCCAACGGGCTATACTACATGATCTTTTCAGACTCTGAATAACCGAAAAATCTCCATCGTTGATCTATTCCAGGATTTGATCTTCATTGTTCGTTGTTGTAGCTTCTTTGTAAAATGTACATCGTCGATCTCCTTTTTCGATTGAATCTTCACCATTGATCAGACCTATTCTTATCAGAGTAGTTTCAAAACCCTGATGGTAGGACTCCAAATTCTAAACAACCTCCATCGTTGATCATTCAAGATCTACGATCACACCCATTATCCTTCGTTTCCACTGTATCAGGTCTTCATTGGATGACTTGTACGTATTTTCCATGTGTCTCACTCACAATCATTGATTTCAACTTTCATGTGTCTTCCTCAGCTGCCACATGTCATCTTCTGAGTCTTCGATCTAAGTTACTCTGAATAGATCACAGTCGTTGATCGAAATGAACAGATAGATCTGTCAGCACGTAAATCAAGTCATGATGGAATATTCTTCGATACCCTATTTTCGGAGTGGTGAAACTTCCCCAACCTTTTGAACACTGAATGATAAGCTCAGAAAGTATTAGAAATGGAATATTCTTCGATGATTTATCTGTCGAAGTGTTGGAACGGACTCTGAAATTGGCTTTCTAATGGACAGTTAGATCCACTTCACAAATCTATTCTGATGAACAATGTAGATTCATTGTCAGAGTAGATTTAATTTCCATATTTCCGATCAATGATCAATCTAGATCATTGATTTCCTTCATCGATGGACGATCCTAATTACTATCGGAGTATTGCATCGAAGTCAAGATAGAAATCTTCGATATGAAATTCCGAAACACTAAATCTCTTTCTTTTGAGGTTCGATGGATGATCAACAAGAGTCGTCGATATGGTGAGGTTCCTATGCTAGATCTAATATGAGTTTTCCAAGCCTTTATATAGATAAACAAGGTCTCATTCTGATGAATCTATGGTCACAATTGATTCTTTATCCTTATATGATGGTTCATGTTCCTCCACACTTGCAAAGGGGATTCGACTCTCTATCCACCTCAAAACATGATTCAATAAAGTTTGATTTACTATCGGTGTGGGATCATTGAAATCTTCGATGGTTGATGATAAAGGTATGATATAGCCTCCTTCCTCGACTAAGGGATATTTTGCAACTGATATCTAAGAGTTTGTTGTCATCCTGTCACAAACACCTTGTCATCAATGAAACATTCAAGTAATCAGTCAAACAGACTCCCTCTATAGTGTTGACATCAATGACACAAACTGTCCAACAATATTCCTCTTGCCATTGATGGTAACAATTGAGTAAAATATCACTTACTCCCCCTGTCGCTTATGTTGTCTCCCCTTGCCAATATGTTTCTCAACATCACTTTCTCATGTTGGCTCCCCCTGTTAATATACTTATCTTCTGAGTGGCTTTTTTTATTGGACATTTTCTCCCGCTTTGTCAACAATGACAAGGATCCCTTTAGTCTTATTTGTCTTTATACGATCCCCCCTATGAGTCCCCTAGCACGATACTCTTCAATTTATTTTTTTGAAACATGAAATCATATGCACTCTTCCTCTGAGCTTTTGGTTCTGCTGAGCTCCCAACAACTTTCAGCTGAAAATTTTACTGAGAAATGGGAATGACTCCCATCTTCTGTCTGAGATACTCAAATGTATCTCTAGGTAGGGATTTCGTAAACCTGTTTGCAATTTTTTCCTTGGTAGGAACATACTCCAACTTGACATTCTTATCATTCACCTATTCCCTCTGAAAATGATATTTGATTGGGATATGTTTTGTCTTTGAGTGCATTATTGGGTTCTTGGAAATACTTATGGCACTAGTGTTGTCAAATAGTATAGTAATTGGTTGCTTTCATTCTACCTTAATATCTTTGAGTTCTTGCTTCATCCAAAGGACTTGTGTGGAACAAGATGTTGTTGCAATGTACTTTTCTTTTGCCATGGATAAGGAGATTAAAGATTGTTTCTTTCTTAAAAAACATACTAAACAACTTCCCAAGAAGAATGCTCCACCACTTGTGCTTTTCTTTTCATCAACATTGTAATGTCCCTAATCCGAACCCCATTTGTAGTTATGCATATAGACTGGTGAGCCATTTTGGTTTTGTGCACATCTGAGTAGTTCATGATGTAATTGTCCATATAGGCTAGTGAGTCGTTAGAAACAAGTGTAAATGTAATGAACATATAGGTTGGTGAGTCATTTTGGTTTGCGCATAACTGAGTAGTGCACGAGGTTTGTAACTAAGGAAAAAGGTGCACACATTCCATAGTATTCCACGTCTCTGAACTAGTGAGTGTGGATTGCGCATCAAGGGAGGGTGCACGTATTCCACAGTGTTCTGCGCGCTCAAGTAAGTGTGTGGGAATGATTGTGATGTATATATGTATGTATATGTTTTGAGGCCAGAGAGTTCGTGTGATTATTGGGTGAGTGAGCTAGGACACAAATAAGCATGTGTGCATATCCTTGTAAATTGTACCACACTCAAGTTACTAATAAAATAACATCAATGCATGCATAAAGACTTAGATGAAAAGAGACGGGGGGACAAACTCCACCGAAAAAGGGAAAATGGGGGGAATATTTTAATAATATTTCTTAAAAGTATAACCTTGTGGATATATATTATTTATCCTAAGTTATCGAGGGATGGGAACAAGTCACCAAGTGGATAAAGTTATCTCCTAAGGTGACAAGTGTCCATTTTAAGGAATGCAATATATATTGTCGACCTTAGTGTATTTTGGGGGATAATCCATGATTCTCTATTCATGGGGACTAATTTTCTCTGCAAAAGAGTCCATGTAGTATTGTATCGTATTGTTTGGTATATCCATGTGCTAGGGAAAAAATGTGTGTTTTCAAAGAGGTGGGTTTTTAGGCCTATATTTTGATGAAGAAGCAGGTTTCAGGCCCGTAGGATTTTGAATCAGTGATTTGTTGGGCCTGTGAGCATTCTCTCTAGGTGGGAATTGTTCCCTGGTGCACTAGGAATTAGTTGCAGTTCTCTAAGACTTCCTGATATGGCATGTTGTTGAATCCCTATAAGGGAAGTGGAGCAACTGAAGGACTATTGAGAAGAGAAGGGGCACACTTCCTTGGGTGGGACATGCATGTGGGGAATGAGGGGATGTAGACTAGTTGCAGCAGTCGACACCTTGGACTGAGAAATTATGTTGATTGTTAGACCATAGATTGGCACTAGAATCATTTTTCCATGGTGGAGTTTAAACCCCATCTTGGGGGTGACCTATTGTTGAAATCTTATGAGAAACAATGTCTATGGTTGGGAGGAAYGTCTGAGTCATGTACATAGTTGGTGACTTTTCTAAAATRTAAGTGTGCTTATGTGCTTGTCTATTTATTGGGTGTTCATTTACTTGAATTTGTTATGGTCTACTTCTTTTGTGATGTTGCATATGAATAATGGTTATTATTTTGTGTAATTCTATTATTTCATGTAAGTGCAATGTGGTTATTCAGTATTGTAGTTGTACATGATCAATACGTTGGTTAATAAGTAATTTTATGTTAATATAGTCCTAGAAAATGGTCAAGAGCTTTCTGGGTGAGGCTAGGAGTACCTTGCATAGCAGAAAGCAGTGTATGTGGCCAAGTGACTATATTTGTTATGTATATTGGAAATTAGTTTGTGCATGTAGGGAAAGAGGGACTTGTCAAGGGTGTCAGTATGGTTATGCGTGCGGTGGTATTCATGTGCTATGTATTAGTATGTGTGCAATAGTGTTCGCATGTTCATAGTGGATTATATGCCTAGTAAGGGTTGTGTGATCAACATGATGGTGCGTACAATTATATTTAGTCTTACTTCTATTGTTATAATATGTTTAAAGATAAGGGCATGTGGTGGGGCATGAAGTGGTTTGGGTTGTGCACAATCCCTCAAGTGTTTATGTTCAGTCTGATGTTAATTGTGCACTAGAATATTTGAAATAATGTTGTTCAGTAGTAAGCCTGGGACATTACTTGTGGTATCATACCTAAAGTTGAGATATTTTGTGTGACGTGGCCCGAACTAGGTGGTCGGTGACATTACAAACACTACCTTCCCAATCTACATTCTTATATGCTATTAGAGTAAAATTATCTCCTTTTGGATACCACGGTCCAAAATCTATTGTGTCGTTCAAGTATCTGAGTATTCTTTTGACTGGCATCACATGTGATTCCTTTGGTTCATATTGAAATCTTGCAACCAATCCAACAACTTGCATAACATCAGGCCTTGATGTAGATACATATAAAAGGATACCAATCATTGATATATACATGGTGTGATCTTCTTCTGGTGATTCAACATCCTTACTTACCTTGCAACCTATTATCATGGGAGTATTAACACGCTTGAAATATTCCATATTGAACTTATTTAACATCTCCTTTATGTACTTTTTTTGAGAAATGAATATGTCTTTATTTGACTGAGAAATTTGCATACCTAGAAAGAAGGACAACTCACCCAACATGGACATCTCAAATTCTTTTTGCATTCTCTTTGAAAATATTTGACTCAGATCATCAGAGTCACTTCCAAAGATGAAATTGTTTACATAGACCACAATGATAATTATATTTCCATTTTATTCTTTGATGTAAGTATTACTTTATGTAGTTCCTCTATTGTAGCCTTGTTGTTGTATGTATTTATCAAGCCTTGAATACCAAGCTCTAGGTGCTTTCTTTAGACCATATGGGATTTCTTTAATTTTCACACATAATCTTAATTCTCTATCAGCTGAAATCCATCAAGATGTTCAATGAATACTTCTTCTTCCAAATTTCCATTTAGAAATGCATATTTAACATCCATTTCATAGACTTTAATACTCTTGTAGCTTGCAAATTCCAGAAAGATTCTAATGGCTTCTAGTCTAGCTACTGGAGCAAAGTTTCATCAAAGTCTACCCCTTCTAATTGAGCATATCCTTTACACACAAGCCTTGCATTATTTCTTACTACTTGTCCATCGTCATTCAGTTTGTTCCTAAAAACCCACTTGGTGCCAATTATGTTCTTGTCTTTTGGTCTTGGAACTAACTCCCAAGTTTTATTTTTCTCAATTTGATCTAATTGTTCATTCATAGCATTAACCCAATTTTTATCTTTGTTAGTTTCCTCGAATTTCTTGGGTTCTATTTTAGACAGTAGAGAAGGATTTGCATGTTCTGGTGATCTTATCAATTTTCTTCTTGTTTGGACACCTTTTTTGTTCTCTCCAAGAATCATTTCTTCAGGGTGGTTCTTTTGAACATGCCTCAAGGGAGTCTTTGTGTATTTTCTAGAAGCTTCTTCTTCTTCTTCTTCTACATTATCTTCCTTGTTGTCTTTCTCTTCTTCTACATTATCTTCCTTGTTGTCTTTCTCTTCTTCTTCTTCTTCTTATACATTATCTTCTTCATTGTCTTTCTCTTTTTCACTATAGTTTGTTGTTGCTGGATAGTCATTTGTCTAATCCCATATTTAAACATCTATGATATTTTATTTGATAGGAGTAACCAAGGAAAATTCCTTCATTAGATCTGGAGTCAAGTTTTCCAAGATTACCATCATCTCTTTTTATGTAGCATTTTATTCAAAATACCTTAAGGTGTTTGACATTACATGGCCAGCCTTTCCACAATTCATATGGAGTTTTCTCATTGTTAGCGCAGAGTTGTGCTCTCCTCGGAATATAGACAACTATGTAGACTGCATCCCTCCAAACTGTATCTGACAGTTTATCTTGATTTAACATTGTTCTTGTCATTTCTTGTGTAGTCGTGTTCTTTCTTTCAACCAATCCATTTGTTGTGGATTTCTTGCAGCTGAGAAGTGTCTTATTATCACATAATATTTACATAATTCATTAAACTCGTATGATGTGAATTCTCCTCCATTATCTAATATTAGGAATTTGATCTTCAAGTCTGTTTCATTTTCAACTAATGCTTTGAATGCTTTCAATTTCTCAAAGGATTCTGATTTATGTCTGAGGAAGGATACCCAAGTCATTCTTGTGTAATCATCAATGAGCAACATGAAGGAAAGATTACCTTGCAAAGTTTGTAATTTTATTGGCACACATAGATCAATGTGGATGAGTTCTAATGGTCTTGATGTTGAGTATTCCTTGGTTATGAATCTCACTCGAGTTTGTTTCCCATGTTGACAATGTTTACAAATTGAGTTTGAGGGATTGATGATTTTTGGAATTCCTCTTACTGCCTGGTGATTAATGACCTTAACTAATTTTTCAAAACTTAAATGTCCAATTCTATTATTCCATAACCAACTTTCATCTGTCTTTTCCACATAACATACTTCTTTTCCAATTTTATTTAGAATGTATACATTGTTTGGAGTTTTGATTTTTGTTGCTACCAATATTCCAGTGTCTTCTTTTCTTATTCTTCATTCCTGGGAGTTAAATAGGAGTGTGTGTCCCTGGTCACACAATTGACTAGCACTTAGAAGGTCATGCTTTAAATCTTCAACTAGCAGAACATTTTATGATGTGGCCTTCTAACTTCCAAGGATAACTTTACCTTTCCCAATTATCTTAGCAAATTTATTGTCTCCACATGAAAAAATTCCTCCCTTCTCTCTCTTTAGCTTAAGGAATTTATTTTCATCACCAATCATATGCCTTGAACATCCATTTTCTATGTACCAATAGATTTCTTTGTCTTGAGCATGCATTGCTACATCACATTCTTCTTGATAGATCCTTTCTCATTTCTTCTTCCATAATTTGGTGGTATTGCTGACAACAATTTTTTTTTTCAGTAGGGGCTTGTGTCAAACTTATGCAGTCCTGATATTTATGGCCAAAATTGTGGAATTTATAACATTCAATATCATAGTTAAACAATGGAGAAAATGAATCCTTGTTTCTGTTGTCAACAATATTTTTCACATAACTATTTCTTGAAGCATTGTACATGCCTCGATTACTTATTTGGTCATTTCTTGGATATGATCTGCATTCTATTGCCTTATGTCCAAAAATTTTACATGAATTATTTTTTCCAAGAAAGAGATATCCATACATGTTCATAGTAGGTCTTATTGGTGTCATCACCTTTCTGAATTCATTCCTCCTATGAAGGACAACTTACTTCTATTGGTTAGGGTTTCCTTTATTGGTGTTCTCATTATGTTCGATGGGATTGACTAGGGCTGCACCATAATTCTTAGGTTATTCCTTGGTTTTATTTAATGTGTGGTTGGGATTGTAACCAAGTCCAATTCTATCAAATGGTGATCTTTGGTTATTGAGCATATTGTCCAATATCAAGGAACTTTGTTCAACTCATCTATAAGTACATCTATTTCCTTCATTAAGACACCATTTTATTTTTCAAGTTTCTAACAATCTTCTTCTTTTTTGTACAGTTGACTCATTATTTCCTCTTCAACTTTATTTTTTTCTTCTAGTTGAGAAACGACATCAAAATTATGTGACAGTTCTTCCTTCAACTATCTATTCTTTCTTCTGAGCCTTTTTATTTCATCTAGAGCACAAAGTAATTATGCTTCAAGGTCAACATCCACATATTCATTTTATCCAATATCTAGGACGATGTTATTGCCTTCATCTTCAGTCAACTCTATTTCTTGGGCCATGAACATAACATATCCTTCAATCTCTTCATCACTTTCGGAGGATAAGTAGTCGTTCTCTTTGGAATAGAGATTATTCTTTTGCTTCTGGAAGTATTTGTTCCTTTGAGGTTTACCCTTTCTTCTTTTGTTAGAGTTAAAATAATCCTTATCTTTGTTGTCCCTATTTTTATTATGAGGGCATTTGGTAGAAAAGTTGTCTTCTTCACCACAATTAAAACATTTGAAAGGAATATTACCTTTATATATTCTAGCTCCTCTCTGGCGCCTTCTCACAAAGTTGGCTTCTTCTGCATCTAAATCATCATTGGAGCTATCACTTGATCTTTATTTTCTTCAGTTGTTCTTATTTGAGGCTTTGAATGTTGCTTCTCTTTTAGGTGCTTCTTCTTGTCCTATCTGCATCTCATAGGTTGCAAGAATTCCATGCAATTCATCCATTGTTAGTTTGTCCAATTATTTCCAGTCTTCAAGAGTTGATATCTTAGGATTGAATCTCATGGGAAGTGACATGAGTAATTTTTGCACAATGAATTGCTCATCAATCATTTCACCCAAACCTCTGATGACGGTTACAATGTCATCCACACGTAAAAGGTATGTTGCAATGTTTTCTTCTTCATTCATATTCAAGCTTTCAAATTGACTCCCATGAGTTTGTAGCTTTGTTTTCTTGACTTTATCATCTCCTTCATGGGTGTTCTGCATTTTATCCCACATATCCTTTACTAATTTACAATGCATAACTTCGGTGAATTCTGATTTTGATAACCCTTCTAGAATTGCATTCATGACTGTTACATTGTTTTCATCGAGATTCTTTGCACCTATATCAAAAAGTGGATTTGAAGGGGTTTCATAACCATTCTTGATTGATTCCCAAACATCATACCCTAGTGATTGCAAATACACTCTCGTTCTGATTTTCCGGAAGGCATAATATGTTTCATCAAAGTATGGATATTTAGTTAGTGATAATCTCTCCTGTTTATCCATTTGACCTATTGGGATCTGCCTTCTAGTGATTAGACTGTTGTTGAAGGAACCAACTATAATTCCAATTTTTGAAATGTTTAATGGTATTGAGAGTGGGGGGTGGGTTAGTATTATATGATTTTAATCCTTTTACTATGATATGAACATAGTTAGGACTTATATTTGCAATTAGTTATATAAAAAATGTACTCGTCATAATCATAGACACATTTACAAACATAGATATGGAAATCTATATTGTGAAGACCTTGAAATATTTTATAAATGAATATCAATTCATGTGTGAATAATTTTCAATGAGGACACCAATCCTCTTATGAGCACCAAATCATAAAATAGGCACCAACCTTCAAATGAAAGAGGAAATCAATCCTCTGTCGGAACCAACCTACAAACCAAGCTCCAACATGCAAACAAGCACCAACCTAAAAATGGACGAGGACACCAATCCTTTGTACCAACCTACAAACCATGCACCAACCTGGATGATCTGAAATTCCTTTAAAATAAATAATTCTACCTGGAAATAGACATTAAGCCAA